>JANHZU010001278.1:156976-177505 GCA_032468055.1 Acrochordus granulatus
AACCCCCGGGTGTTTTGGGGTGGGGGGGGGGGGGGTCGGATTGATCTTTCCTGCGACCCTGACTACGGGTTGGGGTCTGAGCCTGCCCTGGGCGGTTGCTGCTCCGCACCAGACAGTGCTGGATGTGCAAAGGACAGACCAAATCATTCAGAACCACCTTGCTGGTCAGGCCAGGGACCACCTGAAACTAGCATCTTGTTTCTGATGTGGCCCTTCTCCGTTCTTCCTCTGTACGTGGGATTTGAACCCCTCTCCCTCCAGCCCAGAGGTGGTCCGTAGTCTTCAGAACTAGCAAGACCAGATAAACAATCCCACGTGAATTCAGCCACCCCCTTCCATTTTAATCACAATGCCTGGGGCTGTGAACGTGCCAGGTTTACAGCAATGGTGGGTGTTGACTGATTAAACATTGCCACCCTGGTAAAAAGAAAAAAAACCCAACTGTTCGCTGCCTTAGCGAGGATAAAAAAATAATATTTAAAAAAAAATCGTACTCCAGCCCCAACTCTCGACGACTCCCCATAAAAATGTTAACAAGATACTATCTGAAATAAAAACTTGGAATAAAAGATAGCCTTTTAAATATCCATGGTTAAAAAAAAATCCACTAACGTTGGGAGGACTCGGTATCCAACAGGAATCCCACGCACAGCTGCTCAATGAACAGTCTTAATTTGAGGACTACTTGTATATATTTAACACTGCCACCCCAGTAAAGAAAACCTTCTTGCTGGTTAACTAGGATACAGAAATATTGTTGTTAAAAAATATTATGACATTTGTATGATTTTGTTTATGTTTTTGGTTTGGTCCTGGTTGGGAAAAGGCTACAAGACCACAGAAGCTGGGACACTATTCGGGTTGGCTCGTGAAAACCAGGTCTATGGTGAGATGGACACTGACCAGAAATTTTAGACTGCTGGCTGGCATAACTTGAATTCCGCGAGTGTCCAGAATGGAACACTTCTTCTGGACTTGACAAGTTCTGGTCCGGCTCTTCCAGAACCCCTAAAAGAAAAAGTCAGAATTCAGCTGCCCGGTTTGGCATCTTTCCCCATCAAGTGAAACAAGGAAGCTCAGAAACTAAACTGTATGAAGGAAAAACCAGTGTTGGAAGGGTGAAAAGAGGGATTTTTTTGGAAATACGATGGACCTAAAAATAGGTGGGATGCAAACTGGAAGACTCAAAGGACCAGACTGAGTTGCTGCAGTTCTGCTCAACAGGTTTATTGAAGCTGCAAGGTCACAAGAATTTCTCCAACTGCCCGCCAAGCACCTGCACTCCCCAGATAAGTCTAACGGTTTTCATGAGGGGTCGGACCTTTGGTGTTGGTGTGTGCGCAGTGACTCCAAGCTAATCCCCCTCTTCAGCCCTGGCTCTGCCTTTCCTTTTCCCACACCAATCCACACTACAACACAAAAGATGGTGTGGATGGCTATTATGACAAAATGAGAGTGATTCCCATCGCGTTTTGCGGACAAGGCGTTAGGAAATGAAACATGGGAAATGAAAATGGCATGGGCTGAAGCCAGAACTCAGCTGCAGACTTGCATCTCTTCCCATTGAGTGAAATAAGAAAACCACACCATCAAATCATGGTTTCTGCCATCGGGGGGGGATCAAGTGCATTTTCTCCATGAGAAAAGTCCCCTGGACTTGCTGGAAAGGGCTAATTTGTAATAATTGATCTCACGACCCTGACTAGGTTCTCATATGAGTTAACACCTGTCTTGTGTGTTGTTGGCTTTCCCTGTTGGGTAAACTGTGGCTGATGCAGCAGATCCTAGTGAGAAACCACAAAGACCCGGTGCTCTGCAGGAACTCAGCCATGGGAGGGGATTCTCCTAAAGCGGGTGCCAAAATATGTTCTGTGTTTCTGTGTGAGCGGCTCCTCTTAAAAGTGCAGATCCTGTTTTTGCATCTTGAGGTTGAGAGCGATGAAAAACACAGAACGTTTTTAATCCCCTTCATCTCTGAACCTTCCTCCTCCCCAACGGGAAACAGGGCAGGAAAGACACATTGCCCGTACCTGACCCAAGGATGGTGGCCCTGGGTTTGTTCTGACGGATGGAGCCAAGCGACGCCCCCGAACTGATGCTGGGAGTCGCAGCCCGGGTGGTTCCTTCTCCTTTGCAGGTGAGCTGCAGGGTTGAGTCTTGGCCCGGGATGGCCACGGACTTGGCTGTGGAGGGCGGGCTGCAAAAAGCCAGAACGAGCTTTTATTGGGAAGAACGAAGCTCGGGCGATCCACCTGGCTGGCCTTGCACGGACCACGGAAGGATGAGCCGCATCAAGGTCAGGCAGGGAGTAGAAAGCAAAGGCAGGCCACGTGAGGATGTGCCAAACTTAAGCCAAGTCCTCGGAGAGGAGATGAAAGATAAAACCGAATAAGGGGAAGGGGTGCCACTGGTAATAAGCCACCGAACTGATGGGCCAAGGTTGGAAAGTGAGAAGAGTAGCATGCCGGGGGCCCCAGGAACCCAGAATGATTTGGCAATCTTGGGCCACGCAGATAGGTCTTTGTGGAAAAAAGAGAGGCCGGCGGAAAAGGGTGTGTTCGGGGTGTGCGGCCAGGCAGGTTCCCCTAGTGGTCTAGCACTCCGTTTTTGCTGGACACAGGGCTGCAAAAACAGCCCCGCAACAGGTTGTTTCCTCTGCTGCTGCCCTGGTTCCTGGTAAAGAATGCCACACCCTTTACCCACAGCATGCCACACCCCGGCTCAGTACATCTGAGTTGCCGAGAGCTCATCAGCAGCCATATCCTCGAACAGTCAGCGACTACACACTTGTTCCCTCGTTGGACTGTTAAAACAATTCCTATTTTTCTTCTCCTTTCCAGAGGCACCTCGTCCAGGGCTGGCGGCTGCCACCGAAAGCTGTCCCCAGCTTCGGAGGGGACACTAACAGCTCTTGAGATATCCCGGCTTTTGAATCCCGCTCCCCCATTTTTTAAGACTCACGTTTTGAAACAGGGATCTCCGGATAAGAGGGACATGCCGATCGTGACCTGCGAAAACAAACACGAGAGGGAAGTGGGGAAACTCAGGAAAACCGACCCCCCAAAAACGCCTGCAAAATAAACCAAGGAAAGCCCCATTCTTTGGCCATCTTGCCAAAATCTCGTCCGGGAGATCCCTTGGCCATCTTGCCGAAATCTTTGGCCATCTTGCCGAAATCTCGCCCGGGAGATCCTTCCAGACTTACCTTCAGGATGGAATTGTCCTGCCTGGTGTTCTTGGTGTCGTAACCTTCCAGCAAGCAACATCGGACCGTGAGTCCCGAGCCTGCAAATTCGGCCAAGTTCAGGTTGGTGAAGCCGAGCTGCAAAACCCACAGATTTGTGACCGGGATGATGCAAAACAAGTCAGTCAAGTTGGCAATCTCTGTTCCACCCCGGGACGGACCATTCCACCCTCCCAACCTCGACCTTTTCTTGAGAAAACTCTATAATCCTGGCAAAGAAACGGGATTCTCGTCTGGCCCGGAGAGCGTGAACCCGCCCAGAGAGACTGCACAACCAAGGGCACCGGGCATGCCTGGTCGGTGATGTGGAAGATGCTCACTCCCATGCATGTGTACACAAATACAATGAGGCACTCTTTGTCCTAAGCTCATCCCAGTATACACACAGCCGGCACAGGGAGAGGTGGAAGCTGAGACTTGGAGATGAAACCACAGTCTGTTCTGCAAGCTTGAATGGGAAGCACCTTCAGGCACATTGCAAACATGGGAGAGGGGGATTTCCTCTCTTCCCACAGCTTCAGAAACCCAGACATTTGATCCAATCTACTAGTGACTGGGCAACAGCGTCCCAGAATTACGCATAAGACCCCGCACTGTTGGCCAAACCCACTTCCTGTTTCTCACTGATGTGCCAAAGAATCCGCTGGGAAGTTTTACACGGGACAGCTAAAAATAAGACCACTAATCCGAGCTTGTTCTGACTGCTCTTCTCACGCCGTCGGTTGTGATTGGCGTTGCTCCTTGGCTCAAAACAAGGAAGGTTTAGACCTTGATACGACACAGAAGTTACTGTCTTTGAAAAGAGCCAAGAATTGCACAGAGATTTGCCAAAGCTCCCTTGGCACATCTTCCAGGAAAGGCTGAAGCTGATGTGAGTGGACAAATACGCAACGGAGCCGGGAAGCTTGAGTCATCAAGGCTGATGGAAGCATAGCAGTCTTCCATTTCTTTCCGTTCAACTCAATGGGTAACAGCCAGTGTGGAAGTGTGTCTGATGTCTGAGCACTCTCTCTCTCTCTCTCTCTATATATATATATGCTTATATTTTACAACTGGCAAAATTACTGGTGTGTAACGTTAGAACAATCAGAACGCTTCAATGTGCAGAGGACAGGCTGTTCTTCGATGACAAACCGCTGATCTTCTCTGCTATGGTGACCAAAGCGCACCCGTCTTTCGACTACGTTTGTCCTGCACAACGAATCACGGCGGGTCCAGCAATCTCAGGTTTTATATCTCTATCTTATTTTTAGGGGCAAACTATAAATAGCTTCGGGCAAAAGAGCAAGCCAGGTTTACCGCACAGCAAGGATTCAGCCTTGGTTCCGTTTCAGACCAGATCTCTGTTTTTTAGACTTCCACTGCTGTCCTCTGGAAGTGGTTGATTTAATCAAACCAGGATTGGCCTTGACATTCATTAGCATCTTTGTCTCATATGGCTTGGCTAGGAAATATCTGCTACCAGGGGGCTAAATTCTGGTTAAAAAAAAAAGGCCTGCTGTCCATAAATGTTTGGGCAACCTTTTGCTAGTGATGGGGTCAACCTTGGGCAGGAAGGAGTCACTCTGGTTGTTCAGAAACCTTTGCTATTTTTTTCGAGTTTTAGAGCGTTTGTGGATCTTTAGAGTTGTTTTAAACTCTAAACATCAAGACTACTTTGAGACATAGACTACAATTTACAGGTAATATTCCCCCTTAAAATTGTTCTTGTAGTTTTGGGTAACAATGGCCAAAGGGACCTCAAAAGACAGTGTGGAAATCTGGCTTGCTTAAATTTGTTGTAAATAAATCACCTTTGCATTCTTACAACGACTGTCTTGGACTTATGAAGAGTAACATAGATATTCTCCACGTTTCAGAGATTGCTGAAAAAATGCACATTTGCAAACTCAGATATGATCATCATCTGCCATAGCTTTGCTTTAGGTAGACTGTTGTTTCTTACCTTGGAATAGGCTTTTCCGCCCTTCAGTTCCTGCCACAAGGAAAAAAAAAGAGAAAGTCAGTTTAGAAGGAAGGTCTTAGAGAAACAATGTTCTTCTCCAACTCAGCATCCCAACTCCAGGTGGATGATCTTTCATGTTCATTTTGCTTCCTGTGCATGAGTGGAAATCATTATAGCCTTATCATTCCTTCCTTTTTTACATGGGATTGAGAAAGACTTCTGCATAGAAGGCGAAATGTTTTCCAATAACATCTTGTAATAAAAGTCCAAGTGCCTTTTTTTAAATAAGGTTTGCAAGATTTTCTGCAATTTTTGCTACAAATCATGACCTGGATTAATGAGAATATGCACAAATATTCAGTCTTGTTAGAAGTTGAAAGAAGATTGTCAATCTTTCCAAGAAGAAAATGAGATCTTGCTGACCCCCTGCTTCTCAAATAGAAAACTAAGGACATAGTTGGATAATTTGGGTATCCCCGTTATTTGGATGTGCTTTTTGTAGGACAGGAACCTGAGCTTGGCTTAAGAGGAGCTTGAAAAGAGAATGGTGGTTGGGAAATTCTTCTAAGTAACAAGAGATTCCAGGTGCACAGGAGACATTGTTCCCTGAGGTTAAAAACTGTTAATTATCCTTAGCTTTCAGACCCACACTAGAGTCCTTCATCAGAGGAACACTGAAAGCCACAGATGAAACAGAGAGTTGTCTGCTAGACTCAAGGTTGTGACTTAGAAGCACTTCACACCCAACTTTCACTTCAACTATGAGGAGCCAGATATTTTACCCATGGTTCCCACCCACAGCCAGAAACCAGAAGTGAAAGAGACTCACTTTGCGGACTGACACTCGGCAGATACAAGGGTCCAAGAGCCCCGTGGTGGGATTGGCACCCATCTTGCAGATGAAGGAAAATTTCTTCTTCCAACGAACACAGTTCTCTTGAACCTCTTCCCTAGAGAGAAAAGAACCAACAGAGGCAACATTGGATCAAGATTCTTCCAAAGATTTACCACCAAACATTTGAACCTTGGAAATACAAGGATCCCCGTGAAACAAAGGCCAATTCCATACTGGTTGAAGGCCTAAAAATGTAGGGCATTGCAGTGCAGACTTTACACTCCCTAAAAAACAGGAGTCAAAGGTCTTCTTCTCAAGATGGAAGATAGAAGCCCAGCAAGGAAACTTGTTTTTCAAAGTTACAACAGCACTGACAGATGTGATGTACGACTGGGACTTGCACTTATGACCGCTGCAATCTCCCTACACTCACGTGACCAAAATTCAAAAGGCATGTGCTTACAATGGTTGCAGCTTCCTGGCGTCATGTGATTGTCATTTTCAACCTTCCAGGAGGCTTCTAACAAGCAAAGTCAATGAGGGAAGCCAAATTTGCTTTACAACCCCGATTCACTTAACATCTGTGGCAATAAAGCTTGTGAAATCAAGTACAATTAACAATGTACTTGCTTAGCAATGGAAATTCTGGTCCCATTGTGGTCATAAGTCAAGGATTATCTCCATAGTAATTCTTTTTAATCTATTGTTGTCAAGTGAGAGCTTGTTCTTCAAAATAAAGGTTGTTTTCCTTCCTGAAGGCTCAAGCCGATCTACGTTCTGGAACAGCTCATTTTGCACCAGTGCTTCCTTGAGTGTTTTGCTGAAAAAGCAAAGTGGAAGAAAGACAACCGCCCACATCAAGGAAAAGATGCAGCTGGCTAAGGAAAAATGACCAGCTTGGAGAGGAGGAGACTTGCAGAAGCTTGTGGGTTGGACCACATGAGATGAAGGGAAAAAAAATTCTAGTTGCATTGAAGACAATGGTCAGTTTCAGAATCATAAAATGGTGGGGTTG
Source organism: Acrochordus granulatus (assembly GCA_032468055.1). Taxonomy (NCBI): domain Eukaryota; kingdom Metazoa; phylum Chordata; class Lepidosauria; order Squamata; family Acrochordidae; genus Acrochordus; species Acrochordus granulatus. The sequence goes on from JANHZU010001278.1 coordinate 164,016, forward strand.
GAAGGACCCACAAGATCCACTAGCCCAACCCTAGAGGAATATCAGAGAAGATATGGCTGACTAGTCTCTCTTTAAAGCCTCCAGAAACGGAGAACCACAACCCATAAAGAAATTTCCCCTTCGATTTCAGTCAGCTGCGATTCATGCCCGTTATTTCTGAACTTGATTTCCACAACTATGAAACTTTCTGACCACCTTCCTGATGGCGTCCGTTTAAGAATAGTCAACTTAGCACCTAAACGAAATTGGGTATCTCAAAAAAAAAAAGAAGATAGATCAAACCTAGTTAGCATCTGGATGAAAAGCCCAGGTTACGGGATTGCCTGGGAAGCCAGAGAAACATCTCAGAAGGGCTACTTCCTTCGCCAGAAGGCAATGCCAAGCCATTTCTATACCATGCAAAAAAGCTCCACGGATACCTTCATGAAAAACATCTGGGCCACAGGCAACCTCAGCCACTTCGATAAGCTTTCATGAAAAACGCCGTGGACGTAACTCCTCAAATCATCAGGAGTCCTCTTTGACTTGACTACGCAATCCCGTTGGAAGGGCTGCACCATCAGACACAAAGGGACAGAGAGCCCAGAGGAACAAGGCTCTTGCTTGACGCGCACAGCCATCCGCTGAAAGAAGGCAGATTTGGCAGTTTCAAGAGGATCCGGATGCAGAGGAAGGAAATGGAAAAGGGAGAGGCGGAAAAGATAAGGAACAAGCAGAGGTGAACAAGGCAACGAGAAGATCAGCAATTTGTCTGGTCTCTCCCTTGCTCCATCACGCTCTGGTCAGATGTACACCGAGGCTCATTTCTCCCCCATGGCAAGCTGGGGAGGGGAGGCACAGGTCTCAGATGCATCTGGCCACACGCAGTTTATCGCCACTCTCCTGCCGCAACGCTGAAACTCAACCTGTACCTGAAGGAAGTTCTCAAATGGAGCTGCCCCTGCTTCTGGCAACGTGCAAATGTCCCTGATGGGTACAAGGACCCATTAAATCTTTGTCACCTCCTCAAACATTGGAAAGATGAAATCCTTCCTTGAGGTCCAAAGAAGGAGAACTGAAAAGCCAAGGAGGACCTTTCCAGTTTATCTCCTCCCACTTTCCCAACCAGTTGGTCAAGGTGGCATGACTAAGAGGCAGGTTTTATCACCGTCGCAGAGAAGCATTGTTTTTCAAGGATAGACCAGAGGAGGCTGGGGCTCTGCTTGGATCCAAAGCTGAAAAGATGCTTTGGAAAGGATGTAGCTCACAGGTCTTCCTAAAGAACCCAGTGCTTTTCTACAAAATCCTGGAAAAATAGACATTTGATCAGACAGGTAGTGAGGGAGAGCCCATGCCTGTTTCAAACACCTTGGTACAACCTGTTGGTGTCTCTGTAGCTCACACGTGCACTTTCTTCCAACCACTTTATCAACATCTAACCCTGTTAGAGATGTACCTCTCTAAGGAGTTGTTCTCACACAATATGCACATTTGTCTTCACCCTGAAGTGCTTTTTTGACCCTGTCCCCTGTTCAAACCACAGCCGATTACAGATGTTAGGGATCCTCACCTTGACTGCCAACTCAACATCTTTGACACAACCATTCTGGAATGTCGTTTCCTTCCAAGCTACAAAACAAAATGGCTCAACCGAAGACAAGCCAGCTGTTTTTCATTTTTTTAGTTTCAGAGGCCACTTTCTTAGCTGACTGTTAATTCCAGAATAATTGTGTCAGAGAGACACAAACATTTCAGGACTTCCCTTTGTACTGGCCAACCCCTTGTTCCAAAATGGATTCAACTCTGTGGCTTTTTCATCCCTGGCTATAAGATCTGCAAAGGAGCAGTGTGTCTGTGTGCAGGAAAATGCTTTTAAAAGCTCATGCTGTGCACCTGAAACTTATAATTTCACACTCTTTATGCAGATTTCACTCTTAGGTAGGAGCAATGGTCTTCTAAAGACACAGGACACCAGACCCTAGAAAGACATCTACGAAATAAAAGGATCAGATGAAGAGAATAAGCCACTTCTCTCTACGACCATTCTTAGGATACAAAAGGCTGGTTAAAGGAACAAAAAAAATAACTTGTTCTAAGGGGGTATCTTACGTATTCGAACACACTTCCCTTGCTGGGCAGAGACCAGCTGCTAACTCCATGTTCCTGGGTTGAAGAGAGGCAGCTTGTTCACCATACTTCCAGATCCAAAATTCAGGAGACCCTAAAGCAGTGGGCACAGACCTTATGACACAACGAATGCCTCAGCCCCCAAATCTAATATTAAGCCATGGGATCAAAAGTTCATAAAGCATCTTCCCAACACAACCCCTCATGTCAAAAAGTCATTCCGCAGTGACTTTGCTCACGTCAACCAAGACAAAAGAAAGCCGAGCTCCACAGACGAACGTCCAGCTGTTTTGTTCTCCAACGACTGTTTTTCCCCCAAAACAGGGCAGTTATTCACTGAGCCAAGTCATCGCTACAACGGGATGAAACGATGCAAATGTCATTAAATCATGTGAGCCGGAGGGTTGATGTATCTCAATTTTCTCTGAAGGTCATTTAGATGACTGATTTCCTCCTTCGGCCCACAAACTACACCCATCCTTCTCAAAAACCACCCAGGATCTGAGTGGGTATTCCCAACATGCTTCTGGGATTAAGATGGTTTAAAAATATCACTTTTATTTTTACTACAGAGCTGGAAGTTTATATACAATGCTGAGCCCAGAATAACATTCGCGAACGCTTCTTACCTTGGGGCAAATTCAGAATTATTTTTCTTTCCAAGCACATTCTTGGGTTGGGGAGAACAGTTGGAAAAACTGCCTATAAGGCAAGTGAGAACAAACAGAAAGAAACCTCGGGGGACACCAAGACTGTCTTCACATGTCACACTAAATCAGTTCGTTGCCCAGACCGAGGCATAAACCAGTGTGTGAATTCACAAAAACACACTCATGAAGCTACCATCGGATTTAAACAGGGTTATGACTCATATTAAAAAGAACCTGGGCACAGCACTTGCAGTCTGTCACAAAGCAGACACCGAACTGAGCAACGATGAATCCTAACACGCCACGCGCAAACTGGTTTATGAGCCCAGCTTTATTTGTAAGGCCAACACAATATTGATTTTTCACTAAACAACCCTGGTTAGGCCCACCACGGACATGGCAAGGAGGTAAGGGAAGACTTATGGATTAAGCTTGATATGGAAGACATCTCCATCATTCTTGTCGCCCGTTAGGAAGCAGCCCTGAATTTTAAGGCATGGATGACTCTTCGCAAACGAAACACAACGGAAGCGATCTTCGCGGGGTCTTAAGACGGCCCTGGCAGGACGACGGGTCTGCTGGCGAACTCCCCAAGTCCCTGCCACATATACAATGTATGGCTCCAACTCTGCCCATCATCACTGGAAAGGAGGTGAATGCCAGTTGGAGTAATGCAGCCAAAGGAGAAGAGATCGCAGGGCTGAGATGAGACCACAGCAGCATTCGGAGACGATGAGTGGCGGGGCAGTCCACCCTCACCTCTCCCTGCCACATGAACAGAAGGGAACGTGGATCATTTTCGTTTGGGAGCCGTGGCTGTCTGCCGGAGAGAAGTATCTCGAGGGTCGTTCTGTGAGCTCAGGCTGCGTTCCAGGGCGCAGGAGCTTCGGGAGAACTTTGCCGCAAACCTCTGGGATTCTGTGGCTCGTCGTCATGCTCAGCAAATACATTCAAGCTTCTAGTCCCCTGATTTCAAAGGAGAATACAAACTATTTCCAGGTTATGGGGAAAAAACACACGTTTGGCCCATGGTTAAGCGTGGTCCTCACCTACCGGACGGAACAAGGCCTTCAGAAGCTTTTGAGTTCCTCAACACGAGCTCTGCCTGCTCCGCTCTTGACTAACCATGGTTGGGTTTTATGAGTCATCGATGTTCCCTTCCCATTTGGTCTTTTGGGAATGTCCCGTTCGAATGACACTCATGCTAAAACTGTGATATATTGGGAGAGAGCTTTGTGTCAAGTGCCCAGCCATGAAAATGGGCACATGCAGAGAAACCATGAGAAACTGGGACTCTGAATCCCATTTCTTTTTTTTTCCCCTGTGGAATATCGAGTATTCCAGAGCAAAATTCCATGGGAATAAAACAAGATATCCTTTTTCCAGAAGGTTTTTCTTCGAGGCACAAAAACTCAAATTCTCAGGCTTCAAAATCCAAACCTAGCATTATCTAGGAGACTGTACATTTCATGCAATGCCTCCTTGATTTTGGCACACTAACTAGCAATTTACGAAGGAGTTGAGCATGCAAAAAGTCTCTTTTGAACTTGTCCCACAGTGTTAGCAGCCCATTCCTAGACATCAAAGCCAGACACCAGACATCTCCATAACAACTCTTTAATATAGAAGTTGTTTTGACTTTGGGTAGCTGAAGACAGTGAAAAGGTATGGTTCCTACCACATGAAAGCCATTCTGCATTTAATCGGATTGTAATAGATGACCGAAGCGCCAATTTCAACTTCTTTTCTTAAAATGAGGTCAGAAGTACTTAAGAGCTGAGAGCCCAAGATTAATTAACTAGACCGGCTCCTTGGATGCTTTCACGCAGTTGCAAACGCAGACGGATCCTACGCCCTGATGCCCTAGTCAAACCCACAAGCATTCAAGAGTAGCTACTTTACAGGTAGTCCTCATTTAACAACCGCTTTTATGAACATGCAAAGTGACAGTGGCCGTGTAAAGCCCTCCGGCCATTGTAAATGGTCCAACTCCCCAACAGTCTTATGACTGCATCTCAGGTGGGTCAGCTTGACCACTGGTCACGACGTACCACGGTGAGTTGATCACAACTCGCGATATTTTGGCTGGTTTCTGGCAAACAAACACTTAATTTCATGTGTTTATATCCCACCTTCATTCACTGACTGCAGTGTCCACTTCACCGCTGCAGGAAGGTCATAAAAGTGGGCATGATGACACCATGACCCGCTTGAACCACCGACAGGGCTCATGATTATAATTCCAGGCTCAATTATGGTTCAAGTCAAGGACTATCTGTGTACCAATGGGCTCTTTCCCCATGTCACTTTCTGGAGCCCTGGCTTCCACTCCTCCATCCTTCAGAACGTCTGTTCCTCCATTTGTGTCAACTGAGCTGTGACTCACTTGTATGACTAGATGTCCTACTCAAATGCTGTGGATCCAAGAATGAGGCAGCTCTTTTGCATCCCCACAAGGTTTTCTGGAGCCCACCTTTCAAAGAACGCTACTGCCAAGGATAGTTTGTTCTGTGTTATCCACCCACCTCTTTCTCTTTCTTAAGTCGAGTCAACATATTGGCCGGGCCTCCCTTTTTTATCCAGTTGCTCTCGCTTACAGCAAGTCCTGATTTACCCTAAGAAACAAAGAAGCATCGTAAAAGAGTGCACGAGCCTGTTTTTGGACAGTTGGGAGGAGGGTTGGTTTCTCCTTGTTCCAAATTTGTTTTGGGGACGCGCAGATGGGTTGAGAGCCCAGACGTGCCAGCTGAAGAGGCCGCAACATCCATACTTGCAATGGACTTCTCGGCTCGCGCATCTTTGCCTTGAGGAAGGGAGCGCCAGCAAAACCTGAACGACTTAAAGAGACCTAAATAAAGCCCAGGATGACACGCCAGCGTGCTTAGGTATGCCCCTCCTGGCACTGTGCCATCTGGCACTCTAGACGAGGATGCCAAGCATTGGCACCGCGAAGGCCAGCGCAGGGTTCAGTTCCTGCTGATGCACCTCAACAGCATTTCCAACCTTCTCAAGAAGAATCCTCCAGCAGCAGAAGATATCAGTAGGGGACTTCTGGGAGATCAAAGCGCCCAGCTTTAAATGCACGACACCAACATGGAATTCTGGTCTGTCTTGATGGGTTTCTTTGTGTGGGGCAGACTGATTTTTTTGCTTTTGCGCCTAATATTTAAGAGGGATGACCTCGCCCAAGGCTGGAGAACTCCAAGTCTCATACACAGCGGCATGGAGAGAGATACAGTCAAGGTCTCCGAAGCCTTTCCAAAATGGTTAGCAGCTTAGGATGTCTTAATGTGCCAAAAGGAAACCATAAAATACGCGACCGCGGAAGAATCACCCTAACTGCATTTAATTGTGGGCGCACATACGTGTGAAATCTATGTATTTCCACTGAAATGGAAGCCAGTTTAAATCCAATCCAGCTTTGGATCCTCCTTTCTCAACTATCTTTTCGCAGAAGGGTCCTGGCATCGATGAACCCTCCAAAGTCACATTTGACTCTCAGGGAAAAATGCAAAAAAAGCACTCTGCAAGTAAGATACATTTTTATCCAAACCACACTGGGATAGTTTACAGATAAACTAAGCAGGGAACAACAAGCGTAAGTCTTGTTTTCGTTATCCTCAAAATGACACTTGCAAAAAGTAACTTATTTCGTTAAACAAACCAGGGGAAGCTGCCACCTGATGCTCTCGCAGCGCTTGGTCTCCCTTTCCCCCTTTCAAAAATTGGGATTATTTCATTTGCAACGACAGAGGATGATTTCAGGCACACGCTCGCTTTGTTTTTTCCTCGGCCCAAGTCGTCGGCTTTTCCTTCGTTTTCCCTTCAGTCCACGAACCTTCAGTCGGTTTTTATTGCCTCATTGCAGCTTACGAAACGCCACTCAAGGCTGCCATGACTTTGGCCGTTAAGCTTTGCACACACAACCTCCTTCGGAAGAAAGCCTGAATGACAAATGCATTCTTCAAAAAGAAGAATTAAGCAGGCATTGACTCCCCGGATCTCAGAGGGGGCTTAATCCCACAATGATTGGATCGGCTTCTATCCCATTGCGATCATTATTGACTCTGATGTTGATGGAGACCTGCCCTTGATGATGGCCATTAGCAAAACAATCAATCAATCAATCAATCGTGTTTCTTCTGAAAACCATCGATAAGTGGCTACACAATTGTACCAGACTCTTGATTTGGGAAAAGACTATTTTTTTGCCAGTCCCTCTAAAAAGAAAAAAAGACCACGCGTCACTTAAAACCGGCTCGAAAGTTGAGACTGAGACGCAGAACAAGTCACACACACGCACATTTTTATTTGATCTTCATCTACGAAAGACGTCTTGGACTGTAGTTCCCATAACTCCCAACCAGTATTGGCTGGTGGATTATGGAAGCTGGACACATCCAAAGAAAAGCCAGCCGTTAGGAGCCCAAGACATTGATTTTGTCCTAGATTATCATTATTATTTATTTGATTTATATGCCGCCGAAATCCGGAGACTCCACATTCCTACCAACTTCAGCTTGGTCTCACTTCAGCTTCCATAACCCAACAGCTAATACTGGTTGGGAATTATGGGAACTACAATCCAAGGCACTTTCAGAAGATTAGTAACTCCCCAAATCTGGGAAGGATCTCAGAAACATTCAACTCCGTGCAGCGGCCTATCTGAGCTCCCTTTCTCTGTTTTGCTGACTGAAGAGTGCAATGAACTCTAGTTAACCTCAACCAGGAATGATGATCCATCATTGTGGAGTACAGCCTCATGGGTGGGATGGAAGCCAATCTTAGAGGAGCCCAGAGCAAAGCGGCGGAGCCCCAAAAGATCTCTTTTACCCCCCGACAATTGCACAACAGCTCCGTTCCTTCACTTGCAAGGACTGTAGACTATTCATTATGCAAACATAAGCCCAACTGTTTCTAACCCATGGGACGGTTCTCTCAAAACTCAAGTTATGGCTGGGTTTTTCAGCTTGTTGCTGAATGGTACCACCGGGGGATTAGCTCAGGATGAAGTCACTGGGATCTATGCCACCACTTTTGTGAGTCCGCGGGCAAGGAAGCTGTAGCGGGCTTGGAAAAGCCAAGACAAAGGCCATCCATCCTGGAGATGCGCAAGGCTAAAATTAAGATCAGGACTAGAGCTCTCCTCCTCTTCAAGGAGTTTAACTAGTTTGTGGTATGATCTTCCTGACATTCCTACACGGAGGCTTCGTTGCTGTCATTTGGAAGGCTTCAGGTCATCTTTCACCTTGGTTAAGAAACCTCCCATCCTTGGTTGCCCTCCACATTTTAAGCCTGAACCACGTAACAGTGCCTGGAATCAACCCAACATATTAACCCCCTCTGCTTACACTTCTGCTGGCTCCTCTGTGTTATATGGATGGAGCTTCCAGAAAACAGGACAGTTCTCCAAATGTGGGGATAACAGCCGGAACCAAGCTTTGAAACTGTCCACCGTGTGACCAGGAGAAAGAAGCAGGCAGCCTTAAGTAGGTGAAGGTAGAATACCCTTCCTTCTATCTTAGGCTGCTTAGAAAAGCAGGTGGTAAGAATAAGCTATGTGGTGTGTCTCAAATGTATATGTGGGAGAAATATTTGCACCGTGCACCGCCTGGATATAGATCAGGTTCTTGACAAGGTGCCCGTAACTCACTGCTCCTACTCAAATGTCTTCTTTCTGCAAAGGAAGGTTCTGTAAAAAAAACAAACTACAGGCAGTCTTTTGTCTTATGACAATTGGGACTGGAACTACGGTTGCTCAATGACATGGTCATTAAGTGAGTCATGACTGCACCCAATTTCACAACCTTTTTTTGGCCACGGCTATTTAATGAACCAGCGGTCATTACGTCGGTCGCTTTTTCAGCACCATCGTAATTGTGAATGATTGCTAAACGAACGGTCCCAAGTCAAGGACTATCTGTATTTGTTTTCAGAACAGGCAGGGAGTTAAATGTTGCTTCGTTTGGATTTCGCTCCACTGTTTTACTTCCCCTTCAATCCGAAATCAATGAGGCTTGGAGTCATGTCCAAACTCATCCATCCCCATCCAAGAATGTTCTCGGAGCATGACTGACAAGCTTCTCGCTTGCCACCCGAGAAGCTGCCAGAACCCATGTGTCACAAAGAGGTTTATTCAAAAAACAAATGCACCCAAAATCCAGCTCTTGGCTGAGTTCCACCCCATAATGCAAATAGCCTTCCGCCACGTATTAGTACGATGCTGATTTTCCCCTGTAAAGTGACAGGGGAAAAAAATATACCAAAGCTGTCTTGACAAAACAGGATGCAGACCTTCGTCGGGACGGAAGCATTTATCTTTCCTTTCCCAGTAACATCTCTTCCTATACCTGGGAGGGTGCAGCTAGGCAACAGAAGAAGAGTTGGCATGCTCTCCATTGGCCCTGGAAGCATAATTCAAGGCACAGCAGAAGGAAAACGCATTGAAGAGCCAGTGAGAACCATTCACACAAGCCGTCCATGCCACTGTGTCAAGCTTGGTAATGATCACTGGTGGGTTGGAATGACAACCAGGTCATGTTCTTGGGTCATTTTATTACAGCCACGCTGAGCACTGCGCAATGGTGCTCCGGTTTCATCATTCTACACATCCCGGGAACAAACATGGAAGCAAATGTAGCCGTGAAGGAATCACCCAATGGTCAGCGTGTGAGAAAGGTCTATCAGGGTATGTGCTGAACATAAAGACCAGATGCAGAGGGGTAAGCAGCCCAAAAGGTAACAAGCTGCAGTGCACCCAAGACAGTGTGCAGTTTCTCACAGATCTTGCCTCTTGGAACCAGGAAACAATTCTGACTGCCGGAAATAACTCTGACTGCAGGGGAAGGAAAGCATTTGACAAGCAAGAGAAAATCCAGATGCCGACCCTTCCAGCAGGGTGCAAAGCAGCACATTTTTGAGAATTCCTAACTCCGCTGGACGTCATCGGAGGAGCCAAAATCTTTTCTGGGATGTTGCAAATTCTCGACAGTTTCTACATCTTCGGTGTCAGGGCAACTAGTTCCCTTTTTAAAGACCTGCATCGAGGAGGCTACAGCCAAAGAAGAAATGCACAATTTCACTGCCCTTCCTCAATCCTCGGGTCCTGTTTATGCCCACTCCAGGCCAAAGAGGACAACAAGGATGTCGCCATGAGGTCTGAAGCCAACGTGGGCTCCCACAACTATGGCAAGAGGCGAATCCCACTGACAACACACTGTGGAGTACAGCTGAAAGGGAACCACTTTCCATATGTTTTCACTTGGAGCAGGCTACCCATGGGTGGGTGAGCAGCCTCTCTCTCACTGTCAGGTTTCCAGTTTGTCTGTTTACAGAAAACTAAGAGAGAGAGAGAGAAATGCACGCATGCATTTGGCTTGAATTAGAGGCCGCTTCCTTGCTGGAGCACATCTGCAATAATGAACCGCTGTTAAGCATGGCTGAGCATCTGTCGGGGGAGGGACAATCAGAGGCAGCAGCGAAGATGTTCGCAGCCGCACAAGCCGAGGCAAACTCCAGAACAGAATTTCTCCAGCGACCAAACCTGGAATGCAAAGCTCGGTGGCTGAGGGAGATGAAATGCACTCAGCTAACTTTTTGCCACCCTCTAATGGGGGCCTGCATTTTTTTGTCACCTGTAGCTGGAGTTCTAGGCAATCCCATATAGTAAATCAAATTAGAATACCCAGCACGACTTGGAAAGCGACGGTGGGCTAACTGAGGTACACAGGGGACCCCTTCCTTCCTGGGTTCAGATTCCTTCGATAAATTACCTTCATCCAAACCGAGACAAGTGAAAAAAGGAGGGATAGTGGAGGAGCATCAAGGCTGCCAAGCGCTGAAAGGCACAATATCATGAGAAATAAAACAAAAAGTAACATAAAGCACGGGATTCTGTGCAGCATAAGTCCTCTTTTGTCCATGCCAGCAAATATCAGCCCAAGCTGGACATCTGGCCTTGCAAATTAAGCTTAAATGGAATTAATGGAAATAGAAAGAGTAAAAGAGCACAGAACCCGGGAAAGGTTTAGTCGCCTCCCTATCAGCCACCTTGCTTTGGTGTCTAAAAATAAGTAAGGAAGAATTTCTCTGCCAAAAGCATGGCATAGGCAAGTCTGGGGCTGTTTTGGAATGTGTGCGCGCACGCGCGTAGTGCGAGGCAACAATCAACACGCACCCATTCGATAACAAAAGCAGCATTTGATTAGCAGCTCCCGAGAGAGGCAGTTCCCTGTTCGAAGGGCAAAACTAGTCTGCAAATTCAGACTGGGCACAACACCCTCCCCCAGCAAAACACCCTCTGGATGGGTATCGATGCAATCCATGGCTGATGCTTTGGGGCCCATTAATGCATTTTGAGAGAGAGAGGAAGAGAAAACAAGACAGAGGGAGGAAGAAAAACAACACACGGCCCAGAAAAGTCGCCACAGTTTCTGGGCCAGTGCAAAACTTGGAAGGGAGCGAACTCCTGGGAGAGAAAACTCAGAATAGGCGCCAAGTCTTGAACGCCCCACTCTGCATCGGCACACAAGCTGAGTAAATCGATAAGCAGCAGGAAAGGAGACAAGGTACACTGGCCTGTCACGGATTCTTGGAAAGACTCGTTCAAATATTGCGCAATCCGAGGACTGCCTACACTGTAGTTTGTGCAAGAAGCGGATGGAGCTGGCTTGAAGAAAAGGACAGAGGAAAGCTGACCACGTATGCTGGCCACGCTCACACACCGTGGTATAACGAATGGGACGCGGGGGGCTTGTTTGGACCCCCTCCTGGAGGGAAGGTGTGTGTCCACCCCACAACGGCTCTCTGTGGATGAGACGCGGATGCATAGACCGACATCGCTCAGTTTGTGGGTTGTTTCAACCGGCTCTCCGTCCAGAGACCAACGAGGGCGGGAGGCAAAGCAACCGCCCCCTCCCCAAAAAGAACCCCGTTTTCTTCCTTACCTGGAGGACAGGGTGACAAAGTCGCCTCCGTCCAGGAGCCGGATTTTGCAGAAGAGCACGCCATTCACGAAAGGCACCGCCGTCAGCTCTTCCAAGGTGAAGCCGACCTGAAACTTGAACTTCTTTTTCTTCATCAAGAAAGCCATGAGCAGCTCGCAGCCAGGTGGCACGAAGAACCGCCCTTCTCCTTTGAAAAGGGGAAAAACGTGCTGGAAACTAAGGCGGAAGAGCGGCTCTTAAATCCCACAGCAGGTTGCGACGGGGGTGACGAAACCCGCCGGAGGAGCCCCCCGCTTCTCTCTCTCCCCGGCCGTGCCAACCCAGCGGTGGAAAACAGAGTCGGGGATTTCAGCTTTCGGACGGAGCAGCAGCCTCGCCGGAAGGGGAAACTTCTCCTCTTTCTTCGGGGGTTGACCTGGCGGTCAGATGGGGGAACACCGAGCCCGGGGAAGGAAGAGAGCCAACGCCAGGTAGGGCAAAGAGCAGGTCGAGTCGTTGGGGCATCTCCAAGGGGGGAAGCAGGAAGGGGTGGAAAAATCAGAAGTGCCGGACCCGCCGGAGCTCTCGCTGATCAGAGGTCACGAAAACCGGTTCCTCCTCCAGAGACCACACGGGAAGGCATGGCTGGCTTCCTTCTCAGCAAGTGCCAGCCTCGGCCCGAGTCTCCTCCCCTTGCACAAAACTTTCACGTGGGCAAGCGCGTCGCCGTCTCGATTATCGCAGCCTAGGGAAAGGAACGAGGAGGCGGTGAGTCTCAGCTCCTCCCGCTGAGGTCCCCCCACTGCCCACCTCGTCCTAGAGCCAGCCAACTTTCTTTCCTTCCCGTCAGAGGGGGGGGGAATCAGGATGCCTCTCCAATTATTCACAGTGTTTCCAACAGCATCGCAACCTGCTCTGGTTTCTTCCGGGTGCCACGTATTGCGATGCAAAGGGCATCATGATCTTGCAAAAGCTCCGGGCGATCGCCAGGTTAGGCACACAGACAAAACACAAACAAATCTACACTGATTCACACCCCATCAGTCGGAACAACTATCTATCTGCCTATATATAACAACAGGGTTAAGCCACCAGGATATAAAGAGAGCAAACCTCGCACCCATCTCGCACTGATGACGTTCCCTCGTTGGGTCACGAAACGTCTGCAAGAAAACAGCCAAGCACAGAGAGCACCGAGGACCCCACAGTTCCACCCTGAGCTGCTTCTATCAGAGATGCACACGCTCGCAAGTATCTCTGTGTGTGTGTGATCTAAACGTGCACAAAAACATACCCCTGCGTCGACACAAATATAGTCTTCTTTCCACTTGACAGCCTTCCTCCACATTTTTCAACCAGCCACTCCGAAAACTCACCCTTTCCGCAGGAAGAAAAATGCAAGTGGAGAATTCACTCCAGGCATCGACAAAAGTTGACCCTTATTCCCAGCTTGGCAGCGCCTCACAGCGGCATATAAGCCTCTGGATTGAATCCCCCAGTTCGTTGAACAGCCTGTGCACGCCCAGGTCGCCGCAAAAGCACATTCTGATGAGACATTATCGGTCTGGAGAGCTTCACCCGATTCTGCCACTCAAGAACGCTGTTACTCCGCCTCCCTGGAGGAAGGCTTCCAAAATTCGGAAGTTCAAGGTGATCTTCAGAAGAATGCTTGGCTCTCTGACGTCAGAGCTGAGACAACCCACCTCTCCAGGGGGTGCAACCCTCTTGTTGTGCCAGTTTCTACCCAAAGGACAACAACAGCCTTCTTCTGCCCTTCAGCGTTCTGGAAGGTTGAGGTTCCTCACTCGCC
>JANHZU010001278.1:178273-189330 GCA_032468055.1 Acrochordus granulatus
AACAAAGCTCAGAGAGCACCAAGAACTCGCAGTTCAACCCTGAGCTACAAATATTCTCTTTGACTGCAGCCAAACCATCCTTAGCTTGCCCTCAACCGCCCAACCCCGCCAAGCTCTCATCCATCTCAACATCCAAGACTTCTAGATTTCAAGGGCCACCTACCCCATCTTAGACGACACTAATGGCTGGATTGTGTGTGTCATAGCGTGACAAATTTCATCCTGGTCAATCCTCAAGGGGGCTGTCTAGGGTCCACTGCAACACTAAATCTTTAACCTCAAGTGACTTTAAGGGTTACAGGTCTTAGGGCAGCGTTTCTCAACCTCAGAAAGTTTAACATGAGTGGACTGGAGCTCCCAGAATCATCCCAGGGGAATTCTGAGCGTTGAAGCCCAGAGTCTTAAAGCTGCCAAAGTTGAGAAACTTCGAGTTTCTCTAACCAAACCAGGTTGAGAAGTCTTAGAGGCTCTAACAGAATTTTCAAACCACACAGGATTTGGTGGACACGCCACCGTGGTTTCTCCTCTGCACTCAGTAAAAACTGTATGATGCTCCTGGGTGGGGTGAACGCAGAACTGTGGTTTGAGTCAAGGAAACTATGATATCACCCAATATGGGGACTTGGTTTCCTTTTAAATTAAGCACCACTAGTTTGAAGATAAGAAAGAGTTTGAAGACCAACCATGGGTGGGGACTAAAGTTCTTCTCTCCTTTCCTTCCATCCAAGCTACTGTTGGTCTGGTGTGGTGGGATTTGGGCAAATAACGAGTGTTTCCCAATTCAGACATGCACATAACCCATCACTACAGAGGGAAAATCAGGCATGACTTCACCTTGAAGGGCATCCCAATTATTCATTCTTGCCTTCTAAAGTTGGGGGTTGTTTTAAAGAGAAGGTCATATAAGACTCAGGACAGCTCACTGTTCTTTGACTGCTGACCCTGAGAAAGAGGGATTAAGACAGGTGCCAACTATGGTCTCTTCGCAATCCACAGCTCGCTCATTGGGGAAGAAGTCTTGCTGTATTCGGCGGGCTTCCTCCTGGAGTAGCGTGTGGGGTATTGCAACCTTTTCCTGTAATCTTGGCTGTGCTAAGAAACAAGCGTGGGATGGTTTCCCAAACAGTCAGGGGATTGCACAATTCACCTGCAGCAGCAAACACAAGACCTAGTAACACCTTCCCGTCTAATATTTACACAACAACGAATTCTTAACACACAAGCCCAAGCTGAGCACCTTAAACCCTGGTTTCTGTACAAGAGGCACCTTTAACGCAGAGGCAGGCAAAGTTTTTTTTAAACAGATGTAGAGACACCTGTAAGCAGATGAACCGAGATAGGAGTAAAGCAGGTAAAGAAACACCTGGAGGACCCAGATGGAGGTTGAATCGTGGCTTGGTTGAACTACGGTTTGTTGAATATGCTCCAGTGTTTGAGCTCCCTCATCCGAGCAAGCCGAAATCGCCTAGGATAACTTAGCAGGGCGCTCCTGAGCGCACACGCAGGTAAGCCAGGCGCACCTACGTGTCTCGCACGAGCTTTTTTGCAAGACCTGCGCAGGGCTGCATCTCCCACCAGGGAAACCAAGGCAAGGATGCGTGATCTGGGCACCCTCAGCTGGCCATACAATGCGGGAAACACCGCCCCCAAACTTTGCACGGAGGCACCCAGCCCTCCCGTCCCAAATAGGGGTGTACGATGCACGCACATTGCACGCTTTGCACCCGTCGGCATGAGGAAGGGAGCAAGCGACCCCACCAGCCCCTTCCCAACAAATGCTCGCAAAGGAGTCTCTCCAAGCCCCT
Organism: Acrochordus granulatus; assembly: GCA_032468055.1. NCBI lineage: Eukaryota > Metazoa > Chordata > Lepidosauria > Squamata > Acrochordidae > Acrochordus > Acrochordus granulatus. Next base: position 180,079 of record JANHZU010001278.1, read on the forward strand.
CCTTGGACTGCCCCACTTGCAGCTTCCCATGACCCCCTCCTAGACCCATTTCAGGGCTCAGCGCCCTTAACTGCGCCCCCTCCCCAAATCCCCCCCCAAGGAGAGAGATGCATTGCTCCCCATAACCACCCCCTCCTCTCCTCTCCCTGTACTAATGCACCTAATGATGCGGGGGTGCAAGCAGCCCCCTTTGGGGAGGGTCTTTCCTACCTCCGCGGCCGTTCCGGACCTCCGTGTTATCCGGGCTTGCCAGCGCTCTACGCCAACTGCGTCCGCTACGCCGCTGGCGTAAGAGGGGAGCAGGGGGCGGCGGGGAAAGGCCGTGCCGTTCCAAAGGGCGGTTCCAAAGCCGCCGATGCTCGAAGCCGATTGGATAGCTTCGAATTGGAAAAAGAAAGGGGGTGGGGAGGCATCCGCGTCTCCATTGGCTCTGCGTGACCACGACGGCAGAAGGAGGAACGGCCATTGGAGCAGCATCGACATCACTCAGGAAAGAAGGCAAAAGAAAGAGCCCCGCCCCTGCACTGAATTTAAACTATGAAATACATGAGGAAGTCATGTCTTCTTCTGCAACCGGGCGCCCTCGGGAAAATTGAGAGACTCCCGTGCCAATCATCCTCAGATTAGATTTAGCAGATCTTTAGGGCACAGGGATGGGGATTTAAAGGTTGCTAGCTAAGTGGGGTGGGAGGTCCTGAAGGCTGGGGGTGATGGGAATTGTAATCCAATAGATCTAAAGAGTAACAAAGAAAGGAAGATGGCTTTGTGTTGGGGATGATGGGGCTTATGATAAAAGCAATCTGCTGTTGCACTATCTTTGCACCATCAGAATGAGGTTGAATTATAGATGGAAGGCCATCTGTTTGGAAAAATCAAAATTTCATGAGTTTGGGGTGAGATTTAAAACAGATACTCAAAAATAAATTGTCGAGCATCCTGTTTTTCAGAGTGGCCAACCAGATGTTCTTCAGAGGCCCACCCAGATGTTTCCTCTCCCCCTCACCTTTCCTCTGAAGTCGGAAATATGGTGGCGGGATGTGTTTCCATCATGCCGCACCACAGGGGGTTTTGCCATTGCTGATCCAATAAATTCACAACTGGCTGTATTTGCATAGCCCAGGAAGCCCTAAACCAGGGTTAACAACCTAGGATGCCTGGGTTCACACAAGGGAATGAACTGAAAGCCAAGCCATATTTAAGTTGGGGCAATGTGAGAATACTGTATAGTCTTAACATTATGAGAACCTTGGTGGGTCTAATAAAAGAAAACCTCTTTTGCAGAGTCTTCTCCTCCATGGAAAAAGGAGTACATTTTTCCAACTAATTATAATACCAGGATGGAAAATCTGTGATTCAGTCGTCTAAACTTCTCTTTTGGACTCTCCATGTGTTTATACCAATGGATTATATATGTTTCCAAGTTTACCGGGACTATAAATTCTGCTATTCTCATAAATATTTTTTCAACAGCTTTGTCAGAAATCTTCTGCTCCGTCAGAGGCTTTGTTTTATAATTAATTGGACAGCAAGAGTGATGTTATGCATCATTAGATTTGTCAAAATACCCGAAGATCAGCTGAATCCACTGATTTCCACAAGTGGGGGACAAGTGGGGGACATCTGAAGCTCCCAGAAACAGATCCAAATGCATCTGTATACATGATAAAGTAGCATATTTTTTAAAAAGGTTGAATAACATTTGCTATATAAACCTAATTGGTCAATAACTGCTAGTTTTTATTTGGAGTTCCAGATTATTATGGAAAAAGGACCATCACTGAGCATCCAAATATTAAGGTATGGTTTGGGAGGCTTACACATTATGCTAAGTCACAGAGAATAGTTTGTGTAGCTTACTTGTTCACAGCTTATCAAATTATTAGTAGGGCTCATTTCAACACAATGAACCATAAACCTTGGTTTATGACCCATACTTGCTAGAATCAACCCACATGGTTGAATCACAAGCAAAGAGATTAGTTTCTTCAAGTTTGGCCATGGATGTTGGTCTGACTCAGAATCTCTGCCTGCCAGGAAACCATCTTTGCCCAGAGAGCTTTCAGTTGATAAGATGCCAACTGGATATTTGGGGCCATTAACCAACAAAGGTAGGCTTGGCTGATGGCCATGAAATATAATAGCATTTAATTGGCTTTGATGGCTGTTATTGCTTCCTGGTTTTTCTATTTTTACCAGTAAATTGTCCAGCAGGAAGAGTGGAGAAAGTGCTGGAAAGATTAAGTATTACAGGAGTGTGGGGTTTGTTTTGCTTTCTTGCTGTGGAAGCTATTTTCTGGGACCCCAGAAAGCTTCCATTTCCAGGTGTTTGAGAAAGGTGGAAAAGAAACGTGTGCCTTATTATGTCTTACAAATGTAAATTAAGGCACACATGATAAAAAGGGGACTTTTTTAAAGAAAAAGTTACAGTACATATTTATATTTTGTTATCCAATATATTGCTTTGGTTGGGCTTTAAAGAGGTAATTAATTCTGATGACTTAGGCATTGTTCCACTTAGAGTATTTCTAAGTCTCACCTGCCTATTATAGATGAGAATTGTTAGTTTAGGACAGAATGTAAAATTCAAATCCAGCAAATTGTGATTTATTTAATCAATCACTGTTAAACAAACCAAGATTGATGCTATGCATGAATCCAGTTTGTTATATTGGGCAGTTCTGTTGCTTCTGAGTAACTTCCCCTGCCATGTTGGCTATGGCTTTCTCTCTGCTCTCTTGTTTGGACCTTAAAAGGCAAAAATGGATGAAATTAAGTTGTTTTTGAGCATATGGAGAACTCAGGTTGACTGAGTGAATCCCAAGAGGACATATATGGCCTGTTTCTGTATTTTCAACAATGAGTTAAAAGTTGTCTTACAGAATTCTTCCCAGTTATGCAGAAAAACCAGAATTTTTCTTTTTGTTTTTTTTTTAAAGCTTTATACTTCCTTATGTTGTCTTCAGGTAAATACTGCAAAAGCAGGAAAGGTGATGATCATACTTTCAGCTGGTTTGCAGAAGTTCAAACTGGTTTGTTCAGTTCTGGTTGCCTAGCAGTGTAGTATTGTTTAATGTGTTTAACTAAGCATGCAAAAAAACAGAATAACATCCTCACACATCCTGACATAGGCCCCGAACTGGGAAACCATAAAGGCTGGATGCAGACATCATGCTAATTATATTGTGGTTAGCATGCAGGGTGTGAATTTAACTCAATCTGAACTGTGCTGAGAATAAAACAGGCTGATACAGAGAAATTGTTACCTGGATTCCTTAGAGGAAGTATGAGATTTTTATTAGTGGCTGGGAGGATTCTGGGAGTTGAAATTCACACATCTTCAAGTTGCTGAAGTTGGGAAATAGTTTTAGACTGTCCTTTTTTTTTTTCCTGGGGACCCTGCACTATGAAGATTAGCCAGATTGGTAAGTGAAGTGCTACCAGACACAGGTTGGCATTAAAACAAAGTGGCATTTGAAACTTGCTTTCCCCAACCTACTACTGACACCACTTCTTATAATGTAATTATATGTTGTCACAAGGCTAGGCAACAACAACCTCTACCACAAAGTGAAAAGAGAAAGTCAAACTTTGTAAATGGCCAAAAGCTGACACTGCAGATTGGTATCTTCTTTTATATTCCTACAGAACATGGCAATCATAATCTAACTAGAAAAGAAAACTGTGTTCAGGACATAACAAATGTCAGGAAAGGCACTGATCCTTGTGGCATTGTTTCACCTAATTATTTTAGAAGAGAGTTTACCAATCCAAAAACAATTAAAAATATATTTAGGCTTCTTTGTTTTGCTAGTTCAGACTATGTGAGAACAAAAGAACCAGCAGTACAAGCACAGCCTCTGCTTGAATCAAATTATTATCAATCGTTTTGATACTGCGGTAATAATTTGTCACAGCGTATACGTGGCTGATGGTTGGACCAAGTTCTCAATTAAGGCCTTTTAGATTTTACTTGGGTGGGGTGGGGATTGCCAGGGTTTTACATTTACACCATCCTAGTTTTTAAAAATAGAAATGTAGTGGTGTTATGCCCCCTGCAGGCAGCAGAAACACCAGCAAATTTTCATATAGGAGCTGGACTGTTTCTCCTTCAAATCCAAGTTACAGGAAGACAGTCTTCCGTATCGCTTTTTTTAAAAACTTCAGATAATGAGGAAAACCTCTGTATATAAAACATTACAGCATTCTATAAGCTGTTGTAGATAGACAGCCAAATGCAATAAGCATCCATCCACAAGGGTATGGCTGAGTAAGCTACATTGCATGAAGCTAGAGTATGATTTCCTTGTCTGTGGCTTAGTGGGTTGTATGAACTTTAGCTGCTATCTCTCATTCAATCAACTAAGGTTCTCTATGTCATCACTTGCAATACCCATGTGTGACTGCTACTGTGGAGGCTGTCCTGCACAACAGGTTCAGATCAGTCTTAGCACTGGCACTACAGCATCGTTTGCGAGGTGTGTGGACGTTAAGAAACCTCATTGTGCTATCAACACATCCTAGCCACAAAATTAAAGAATCCCTGTTTCTGCAAATATTTACAGTTACTTTACTATCTCAGCCCAGTCTTTCCCAATGCGGCCTCCTTTCCCTGGGCTCGGACATCAGTTCCAATAATTCCCTATGAAGGGTGGGAAACACATCACATCTCTCTCTGAGCTTGAATCCTGAAAATAGCCAATTCTTGGACCAATTTAAAGAGAGAGAGAGAGAAAGGGCGCTTTCTGTTTATATAAAAATCTATTTACCAATCTTTTTCTTTAAAATCCAACATTAAGTTACAGTTTGTACCTAGCAGAGTCAGTTCAAGAAACTGTGTAGAGTTAAACCATTAAAAAAGAAGGAAGTGAGGGAGCCTGGCACGTAATCCATAGTGTGCCTTACTTTTCTTTCATTGAATTATGCTGTCCTGTCCGTTCTGAGTCGCTTGGCTTGGATCAGCTGTCCCTGCAGGAGCAACCAGGGTGTTGCTCTGCAAAAACCGTCGGAAGTCCTTAATCACAGGGTGCATGATCTGGATGAGGGCGTTGAGAGCGGCCTGCATCCCTTCCATGGCTTGGGCCTGGCGTTCCTGAGCACAGGCTTGCACCTCTTGGGAGTGGCGGATCTTTTGCAACAGGTCGTTCTGCTGCTCCAGGTGCTGGGCGATTTCTTTCACGTGGAGGTTGGTCACTCGCTGTTCCTGCAGCAGCTTGGCGGAATTCAGAGCAATCCTGTTTTTCAGTTCTTGGGGTTTGGACGACACTTCGGCTTGCTGGGCTATCATCTCTAAAGGGGCTTCAGTGGTGACGCCGGTGGGGGCTTCAGTGGTGCAGTACTCAACTACCCCCTCTTCCAAACTGTGGTATGTCATCTCCGCTGGAACTAAGAAAAAGTTTACAGAATTACATCTGGGAATTAAGGCATCCTAGAAACCAAGTTTAGAAGGTAACCTTCATAAAGAAAGATTTGAAAACACAATGCTGGTAGTCCTCAGCATATGACTGTAACAGAGCCTGCCCATATGGTTGTATGTCATGATGATTGTAAATCGGGTTCGTTGCATGATCAACCAGATTTTACAACCTTTTTGCGGTGGAGATTAAATGAATGCTGTGGTTGTTAAGCAAACCCACTATTTACTATTGCCTGGTTGTGCAAAAAACTGGAAGCAATTTCTGGCAAAACTGTCATCAAATGCATTCCTGTGACTGCAAGAAGCTGCAAATGGCTATAAATGCACCTGTATTGCTGAGCACCTGAAGTATAGTCATGTGACTGCAGGATGTGAGTCACCGTCAGAACTGATCATAAGTCAGGGACTACCTGTAGCTGGGCCCAGAAAACATATGGAGCAACAAAATTTCCCATCCTCTTTGTTATTTTGAGATATTTTACCCTAGGTAGCAAAATTAAACTGAGACCGCAAAAGATGTATTTATCAGACAGGTGCAGGGTATGATCATAAAAGTGAGGTGGTCTTTTATCAGCCTGCTACAAACCCTGTTTGGTTTTAATGTTATTTATAAGTCTTGGTGTATATTTATAAGCTTCTCTGACATGTGAGAATAAGTGGGAGGCAAGATGAACTATCAGTAATTGGATTGTTGCTAATCCATGGCACATGACATGTATTGTGTGAATCTAGTCAATGGTGGCTAAGTCAGCTGTGATTTCTTCCCCCGCCTTTGTGCCTTCTGTACATGTTCATAGCTGGTGTGAAGGAAAGAAAGGGACAGGACTGAGAAGGCAGCTTCAGGTATTACATACTGCAAATTATGTGGGTGAAAGAAAATATTTTCCTGGCTGCTTCTGGATCCAAACCTGATCAGTTGCCAATGATAACCCAGCACCAAGCAACTGCAGTGAATGTGCCAATATTTCCAATTCTGGCAACTTAACAATACAGAGGAACTGGCTCTCCACTCCCAAATGAAGCTGCCAGAGAGAGGAGGGCAGAAAACTAAAGAGACAGACTAGCAGCATGCTCTGGCTCCAGGTCAAACAAATCTGTCTCCATCCAATGATTCTCTGTCTGTTTCTCCTGAGTCATTGGTTGGTATCTGGCTCAGGATGCCCATAAGAGACTCCTGCTTGTCCACTCTGGGTGTAGAATGCAATAGCTTTGGAAATGTACCTGTATATAGGATTTTTTTCCAGTGGCTGGGAAGGAAGAAACAGTTGTGTAAAAATGGAGAAGGCCAGCCTTGAGTTTACAAAAAAAGGAGGAGCTGGCATAGAAGCCAACCCTTGAGCAAACTAATAGCTTGGGTGGTGGTATCTGAGCAAGGGTAGTGACACTAGTGATTCACACATCCCATTGTGCAAGGACGCAGGAGCCTCTTATTTTTCCATTCAGACTTTGAAAAGAGCCGCATTATGGATTTAGCACTGACAGGGCTCCATAGAGACAGGATAAGTTTACAATCTAACATCTGATAAATTGGTGGCAATAGAGGGTGGTGAAAAGAGACAGGTGGAGAGAAGCTTGCTCAACAAAACAATCTTATTTACTGATTAACCAGCACAAAGCCTACTGACTGACAGAACATTAATGACATTAATAGAGAAAGCCCAGAGACATTTCCTGAGAAATTAGAGCTATTTTGTTTACCAGACCTATTTTTTACAAGGACAGGAGCTCAAAATATGCCTTGCTTTTAGGGGCATAATCAATTGCAAGGGATATACAGTATGTGTTATAGACAACAGAATGCTTTTTTAAAATATCTCTGGGGCCACCAGGGATGAGAACTAATTTAATTCCCCAGAAGACCATGAAAAAGAAAATAACAAACCATAGCTACTTCACTGGGCAAGATTTATAGAAGCAGTGAGTGTAGATGAGCCAGAAGGAGTTGGAAAACCCATGTTTTTAATACACCAAACCCCACCCTTTTTACTGCGGGCCTTGTCTTCATTTCTCTCTCCTACTGCAAGCAAGGAGAGAATGAGATTGCCAGAGCTCTAAACTGACTACAAGTAGCAGGATTGTGGAATCAATCCCAAGCAGTCAGGTGTGACCTTAAAGGTGCAGGTAACCTGCTGCAAAAAAAAAATGCTTGTTTCCAGAAAAGCTTTTTCTTAAAATTCTAGGTAAGGTGCTGGACGTGCACATTGTTCAGACTGCGATGGGGAAACCAATTCCATTTGTCTGAATCAGTGTTTCTCAACCACAGCAACTTAAAGATGGGTGGACTCCAAATCCCAGAATTCTGCAGCCAGCATGCATTCTGGGAGCTGAAATCTGCACATCCCCAGCCAGAATTCTGCGAGCTGAAGTCCACAAATCTCAAACTTACCATGCTTGAGAATCACTGATCTGAATGGTTCTGACTGACAGGGCCAGGCTGGAGGAAAAGAACCAGCTACTTACTCTGCGTAAGGGTGACTGTGGTGGCGGCAGATGTAATGGGTACTTCTGATGTATGGGTCCCCGAACAGCCTCCAGCGGGTAAGCTAATGATGGTGGCTTCTCCTAGCAGGTTACAAATGCGTTGCTGCATGGGCGTGAGTATCACTGGGGCAGCAGAGGCGGTGCCCGCTTGGTCTTCTTCAGCCTCCTGCCCTTCTCCACCTCCATCCTGCCCATCACCACCATCTTCCACCGCGGCTCTCACTTGTGCCACCTTGCGCCGCACCTCTGTCTTGAGATCCGACCACTTTTTCTTCACTTCAGGCAGCTCCCGGCGGCAGGTCGCCACCGCGTTGACCCGTCGCAAGATGTTATGCCAAGCGGCGGCCTTGACCGTCAATGGCACGCCTGCGTTGAAATGGTTGATGAGCAGGTGCTTGCTCCGTTCGAGCTCCTCTACGATGATCTCCACCTCCCGCTCCGAGAAGTTCATCTTCCGCTTTTTAGCTGGTGGGGCCGGAGGGGATGTCATGGCCATGGGAAAGTCTGAAAATGAAGACAAGCTGGAGCAGGGGTCTTCAGACAAAGACTGGGGACTAAGCCTGGAGCAAAAAGGAGATTGTGTTGAAAAGCAAGATCAGGGGCCAATTTTGGAGCTGGTTTTGGAAGGAAGAAGGGACACTCTGATGCAAAAATGTCTTTTGGAAATGTGGGTGGGGGGAATCGAAAATTAAACCAGAGGACTGATAGACAGAGCCAGCTCCGTAGTGAAGAATTTATAAGCCTGCAGGATTGAAGGTACAGTGGCAAAACCTAGGCAGGAAGAGAACGTAGGTTGGTTAATGCCGAACACAAGTGTTTTCAAAATTAATGTGCTATTTTTTAAAGAACGTTACAGAGAATAATGTCTGCAAGAAAACCTCCAAGCTCAGAGAGCACCGGGGAATGGCGATAACGTCAATTTCAGTCATATCTGAAGAATAAAAAAGGAATAGTTTTTTTTAAATGGGCTTCATGATATGGTGGATTTTTAGAATTGTATAAGCGGCCCCAAGGTCACCTCTATGTGAGCTGGGTGGCTACATACATTTATTTAATACGAATAAATAGATTCTCTAGTTATATATCTCTAGATTCAGTTTCAAGGTTGGATGGGAGGGGAAAAATGGCACAATAAATATAATAAATTCATTTTCAGTCTAGTTTGAGGAATGCAACCAAAGAAGCCTCCATAGTTTTAATTTTTTCGAGGGGGGGAAAGGGAAATAAAATGGAAGATATGGGGGTTTTAATGACAGACATAAATGGGAAAGGGGAGAAGGGAATTCGTGTTATTTCATGCGTTCATTTTCAATCTGATTTCTTCGGAAGGAAAAAGAAGCCTGAATTATTGTAATATT
>JANHZU010001278.1:207787-222298 GCA_032468055.1 Acrochordus granulatus
TCCCTCCTTCTTAGAACACTGTTTCTTAACTGTGACAAACATGTGTGGACATCAGCTCCCAGCATGTCAGTTTGGGAATTCTGGGAGATGAAATACCCACATCTTTATTTTGTCAAAGTTGAGAAGCTTTGCCCTAAGTATAAATGTACAACACTGCCTTATACAGGCTCAGCCCACATCTTCTAGTTATCCTGCAGCAGCTCTGAAAGACTGTGGAGTTTATTCCCAGACTGTTACATAAAATGACCTTGAACTGGAGCTGCCTGGCTTGAAATTGGCACCTTCTGTATCCCAAGTATGTGCTGCTTCAGTCATCTGCTCTTCCTCCCTGAATTGTGCAAGGCACCTAAGATTAGAGTTGAGCAAGTTCACTTCTATTGCTGTTCACTGCTTTTTTCCTGCAAATTTCTCTCTTCCCCATCACTCTTTCTTCCCCCCATCCCACATTAGGAAGTTGCCATATTTCTGCAAGCTAGGTCTCCAGCATCTCACTGTGCAAACTTTAACATTCCTAATTTCTTTGTGGGTTTCATGACAGTAAGGATTGCCAAAATTCTTTTTCTCCTAATAATGGGCCAGTTTAGAGAAAAAATTGTGCAAAAACACTGCAAAGCAGCTAATCTGGGTTTGGTATTATTGATGTTACACTCTGTTGGACCTCTCTTCTGATCCACAGCCTCATCCTGTTGAAGCAGGTGGCTTCTCAGTGATGCACTGGCTTCTATGGAATGCCTCCTTGCTGAAAATGTTTTGTAGAATAATCTCAGGAAATGTGCTGGGCTTGATTTGTTAAGATGGGCTTATGTCCAAGGATATTGCATCCAAGTGGTTTTGTGCTCAGACTTAAATCAAGAATGGATTTGTTTGACTAGGAAGCATGAGGTGCTGTTTCGTGCTTCTTCCTTCTGTGCACGTGTTGTTTCCATGAGACTTCCAAGAATGTGGGAAGAATTTACAGGTTATTTGCCTAAATTTATATAAAGGCCTATTAAGTGGCAGGTTCTGCTCCAATCTCCAGCCAGTACTCCTTTCCCTGTACAACTGGCATATAATGCCCACAAACTGCAGAAGGGAGCAATAAATAGATTTATGCTCCTTTCTTATGCAACTCTGGAGGCTGCAGAGGGTTAATTTTCCCTGCCAGTGAAAGTGACGTGGAGCTTCTGCAAAAGCCAAATTGTGTGACGCCCTCGAATCACATGCCTTGGCAGAGAACACAAAGCTCTAAAATTCCCGGAGGTGAAGACTTCCCTTTTAGGCAGAAGGGCAGGGCTGCCTCAGCCAATGGCAGCCAAGCAAGCCCTGTTCATAGACGGGCATCCTGCCACTTGCCGGCATTTTGGCATTTCCTCTCCACAGGAATCGGTTGAGATCCGTTTGGGCCACCGCACAGCATAGGCAAGAGGGAGATGCTTTGTCTGTGCCTCTCTGTACCAAGCTTTGCTGATTCCCAGGCTGAGTTTGAGTACTTTGAGTCAAGAGGCCTCCCTGCTGAACTGAAGTCCATTTTCAGACTCAGCCTTTTGATCCCTTCTCAGGAATTTTCTACCTATCGGCAATGGAAGCAGGTAAGGACTGGGCTGGGAGGGAGGGCAATGCAAAGAAGCATTTGGTTTTCTTTGGCTTGGTATGGCAAACCAAAATACCTCTTGTTGCTCCTGGAAGCCAAGTGCCTGTCCGCCCCTTCTTTGCCCCTTCGCCGCTGCCTTGTGGATTGAGAAAAGGAGAGATTTGCCCCAAGAATGTCAGTATCTGAAGGAGAAGTTGGTTGTGCTGGTTGATTTTGGAGAGTAGCTACTGCCCCACATTTGCCTGCTGACTTGAGGCTGGGCTCCCTTGTCAAGTTCCCCCTTTAGTGTGCTGGTACTGTCTGATTTTGCTTCTCACTTTTCTGCCTAGAGGAGACAGGAGTTCTTGGATTGTCCTGGTTCACTCCTCTAATTAAGAACTTTCTACGTTCAGTCCGGGTTCCATCTTCTCTTCCAACTAACCTACTTTCCAGAGAGCAAAGCTTTTGTTATTTCCAATCATGCTGGTTCAATTTATTTAAGTCTATAATTTTGGTGCCGGGGAAGAGTTCCTTCCTGCCTGGGTGTCAGATACAGCAGAATGAGTAATGTAGATGGAATTTCTCCACTTCCTTTGAAATTGCTCCTGGACTTTGTGTTTAGCCCAGCCTTTTGTAATGCTCTGAGCATTTTCCAAATAACGTTGGAAATACAGCTCCCATACAACTAGACTGGAGAGGGATCCTCCATATGAGGAACTGTCTTTCACTGTAGTTTTTGAAACTGCATAGGATGCAGAGAAAGGGTGGGGAGACTCACCTTGGGGAAGATCAGAACGAAGAGGAGGAAATGAGTTGAATGTGGTTGGTAGGAATTGATGCATCTCTGAAGCGAAGGAAGGTGCTTCCTGACTCTTCAGCTTTCATCTATGATGGGCTGCATTAGAAGTTGTCTTGGGGAAATTGCAAGTGTTTCCAAATCTAGTTTATATAAATGTGTGCTAGTTATAGCCCAGCATTCACCTGTATCAATTGAGTAAGGATCTGGGAATTCTTTGCCTGAAATCACATCCATGGCTGATGACATCCCTGGTGGGGTTGTCCTCGACAGCATTTTTCAGTGTAATGGTTTAAGGCTTAAAGTATGAGACTTGGGGATTTTCTTTGGTTCAAAAAAAGTAGGAATCTTCCCTTTAATTGAGGTCTTAGTCCATTCAATTCACTGGCACTGATAGCTGGTCTCACCAGGGGTAATTGCAGACTTGGAGATACAAAGGGTCACTGGGACTACTTGTTATTAGTTACTTGTATAACTAATAGTGGCCCCATAAACAGAACTATGGCACACCCTTGAAGATTAATCTGTGGGTTGTCACTATCTTCTGAATCTCTTGAGTTTCATCATGGCCCTGTTAACACTTTGGCTCCATGTAGGTGGCACAAGTGGTTAAGAGCTCGGCTTGCCGGCTGGAAGGTCAGTGGCCCAGGATCGCGACCCAGCGTTGCTGCGCAGCAGGGCGAGCACCTGCTGTTCCGCCCAAGCTCCTCTCCTGCCCACCTAGCGGTTCGAAAGTGCGCGAGCACAAATAGATAGATAGGTACCACCCCTTCTGGCGGGAAGGTAACAGTGTCCATGCACCTTAGGCATCCAGTCATGCCAGCCACATGATCACGGAGCCGTCCCAGGACGAACACTGGCTCTTCGGCTGAGAAATGGGGATGAGCACCGCACCCTAGAGTCGGTCACGACTGGCAGGGTCTCCTTTACCTTTTACCTTTAGGTATCTCTATAGGGTTTGATATTATCATAGTAGCAGGTAACAGGGCTCTCATTTTTATTACAATATTGATTAATCATTAATTGACCTGGAGAGAGAGCTCCAGCAGCTGTGAGCACAGTGGGAGCATGTGATAGTGTAGTGATTTCAGAATTGGCCATGGGCCAAGCTCACATGCTGCCTTCTTGCATTTAACTCCTCTTCTCCTAGATTTCTTGATATGATACCCACAGACTAAAGATGACTTGGCTAATATAAGCTGCTCTAAACAAGACTCAAATGTAGCCCCGGAAAGCATTTATAGTGTCTTAGTTACAAGGAAAGTCTTCATGGATGAGATTTTAGGAAACAACCTTAGGTTTTCCAGTGGAATTTTGGAGCTTGCATATGCTCCTTTCGTTGAAACGATGAGGAGTATCCCCTGTCTCACTTCTTTGCTGCAAGAAGATTAATGCGAGACGTGTACACCAGAAAATATTTTGGCACCAGGTTTGATGGGAGTTGCATGTTTCAATTTTAGAAACAACTTACTGAGCTGTCATGTCCATTGGGCAGCTGCAACCTGAGTTCTCATGTTTCTTCTTCCCCTTTGGGCTACCCTTTGGCAATCTTTTTGGGAAGAGAAATCTGCATTTCAGGGTGCTCTCCAGTTAATTTACAAGTGTTGTCAAACAGAAAGTTTTACTTGGTTTCTTTCTGTCCAAGACATTCTTGTCCATGACCAAACTTTGAATAAGCTGGCTTGCTGTTATCTGCTGACACACCTCTTTCTATCTTTAGCCTGCAAAAAGAGTGATCCCTTCTCTCTCACTCCTTTTTATAACCATCATATGATTGTCTGCAGATTCGGCAGCTTGCATGTACAAAATGTCACTGCGGATGGTGGCAGGATGTCCTTACTAAAGAAAAAGGGATTAAATGATGTAAAGATCCACATTAAGTAGTTCACTGCTCAGGAATATGCTCAATAAAATTTAGTGTAATTCTCTCTCTGAAAAATCAGAATAGTAAGAGTATCTGCAGCAGAATTATTTGTCCATTTCTTTCTTTTTCAACAGCTGACCTGTACATCCCACTGAGCCAGGAGTTTGATTTCTGCAGAATGTTGGCTTATGGTGAACCAACTGCTTGGCTGCTTTCATGGTTTGATTTGCTAAGAAATGGGTCATGTGGCTAAATTCTGGGAAAGTTGGGAGAGATTGTGAAGCTAACATCTGTAGAAGGATACTTGATACAAGCCAGGGAATCAAGTTCAGGGACCTATACAAACCCGAATTCTTGGTTTACCTCTCTCAAACAAGTCAAAAGTTGGAAGCCAAGAAGGAACCATGGTTTCTTAAGAGAGAAAGGGAGGGCTAAGGAAGAAGAATCAATCAAACTGTGCTGGCATTGTGCTCTTTCATAATCTGCAGATTCCCCAAATCCATATTTTGCATGATATGCAAACACAACCAATAGATCATATTTGCGTTGCAAACTTGATAGACAAACTGCCTTGGTGTTGTAATATAGTATCCTAGGTGATTATAAGAGAGATTGGTAACTGAGATCATGTGAAGATGAATAGTCAGCCCAGATAAAACATGGTATATGGGTTTTACTTCCAGAGGTGGAGCTGTATTATTCTATTGCAGCAAAACTTTATACTGTGGCTTTATATGGATAGTATTATAGCATTTGTTTGGTTTTCGACTTTGCCTACCAGCCTAGTTGCAGTTTATTTAGTCAACAATTGTTGGACAATGGTCTGAGTGTGATGGTTGAGTCTTCAGTCGTTATGAATATATTGTAGAATGAACTTTCAGCGCAGGAAGAAGTCTATCCTTCCTGGATGGTATTCAAAACCAAGTCTGTCTTGAAACACAGTTCCTGATAGCAATGCAAAATAGATGGTGCAACTGTGTTGACCAAGCCAGGATTGTTCTCTTGCCCTCTTGCCCATCTTGATGCAGGGTGGAAAGATTTGTTCCTGGTGATAGCAATGTTCAGGGTGAAGTGTATTTATGAACAGCCTGACCTCACCATCTCTTAAATCTCTGTTGTAAAGATACACTCTGCTCCTGAAATCTAGTTTCCCCCGGGTTCTTGCACAAGAGCATACCTGCAAAGCATCCGAACCAGTTCATGCTTGTTTTAGAGACATTGTATCTCTTAACGATTGCTTATTAGGTTACTTCTTGGTTAGTTTTCCCCAGAAATAGCTAGTTTTCCTGTTGGTTCTCCTTACTGGAACAAAAAGAAAAAAATAGTTTTGAGTGGAGGGCTAAAAAATGAGCAGGACAGAGTTGGGTTGACCTTGATGCTTTTCTAAATTTCTCAACTCAAGTAATTAAGCATGTCCAGTTTCTGAAACCAATGTGCAGATGTGTGCAAATGAATTATTTTTTTTGTAGTTGGAGAGAACTGGCTTTCTTGCTTCCTCCTTCATGTTTTTATTGTTTCCAGTGACCCAAATTCTTTTTTTTTAAAAAATAAACAGTAGAAGTGTGTCTAGAGTGAGTTGTGTGCTGTTGATGCAGCCCTTCCCACCCAGCCTGGAATCCATTATACAACCTGGCTACTTTATGAAAGATGCTTGAGTTCTTCAGTCTTTCAGGGTAATTAATACCATTCTCAACTTCTGAGGAATCAACTGTCAAAAATCCATATTTTAAAATCTTTTAGAAGTTTGAATATAGAAAGAAGTTCTGGCATGTGATCCTCTTCTCCCATTCCTTAGAAGATAGATGAATAATGTTTATTTTTAGCATACGGTTGTTTTTTCTTTGAACATAACTTTGTTACTCTTTGTTTCAATCAGAACCAGAGCCTTTGGGATTGAATCTGTGCTACAACGTATACTTCCCCTAACCCTAAATAATAGCCCTTATGAAACCAACCAAAGCTATTTTTTTGTGTCTTTTCTCCAGAAAATTGTAAAAGCTGGAGATAAAGATCTGGATGGCCAGCTGGATTTTGAAGAATTTGTTCACTATCTCCAAGACCATGAGAAGAAACTGAGGCTGGTTTTCAAGAGTTTGGACAAAAAGAATGATGGTGAGCTCTCCTGCTGGTTATATTTGGCTGACTTGTTCTGTTTCATGAGCTTGAGGTTCACTTCTCTCTCTCCCACAATGCAGGTCGCATTGATGCTCAGGAGATCATGCAGTCTCTTCGTGATCTGGGTGTCAAGATCTCTGAACAGCAGGCCGAGAAAATCCTCAAGAGGTAAATAGTGCAGCCGGCTCCCATCACTAAGAGGCATTGGTTTCTTTCTCACATCGATTTTCCATAAATCCTTGCATTGGTAGCAAGTGCTGTGAGAAGCTCCCCGCATCACCCATTTCCAGTCTTTATAGATTTGAAGGATTTGAAACCAGGTTTAACTGGGACCAGAGGACCTTGTGGCAGCAAAAGCAGGCTGTGGTGCTGTACAAGACAGCAGTGTTGCCTCTCTTTAGAAGAGCCTCTCTGTTTCTGCAGCCTGTGCTGGTAACTTTCCATCTCATAAAGCAGGCTGAGAGGGTGTTTACTGGGTGATGCTTGACTGCACACCTAGACAAACAGCCTTCTGCTCCGGCTACATGCTGAGCAAGGAGTGATAACCAGAGCTGTCTCTGATTATCGGAAACCAGCGTCAGTTCTAAAATACCTATATGTGTGTGTATTTGTATATTTGCAGCTCTGTTTTCATGTATGTGCATATATAAGTTTTAAATGCTTTCTTTTGTGGGTTCACGGCACTGATTTTAACCATCACTTACTTCTCCCTCTTTGCATTCTCCCCTCTGCTTGCCTGACTGCCTGTCTGTCTGTCAGAATAAGGACAGGGCATGTCTGGGGTCCTGTCACTTAGTAAGTACAACAGAGACTACTTCTGTGTGGCCTCTTGTCTCTGTGTCTCCTAATACCCCCTTCTCCTTGGCAAAGTTGGAAATGGGCTGCATGTTTCTTGTGGGTTGGCAGCGGAGGAGTGATGCAGGGGCAGTGTTTAATGAATGCTTTCCAAATCCATCACCTAAAAGCTCTAACTTTTCAGTAGAAATAATTATGAAACAAGGCAGAAGGGATTTTCTGCAACATATCATACAGCAATTGCATGCAAAAAATGTAGAGCCTAGAAAGACTGTTTTGATGCAACCTGACCAGTAATTCTCCCTTGTTGTCTGAACCTCCTGTTAGTGTGTAATAAGCTGTTCAGGTTTTTTAAGTTACACAGATTTAACTTCCTCTTCCATTTCCTTTTCTGGTTGGATTCTTGCAGCATGGATAAAAATGGGACGATGACAATCGATTGGAATGAATGGCGGGATTATCATCTCTTGCACCCGGTGGAGAATATTCCTGAGATTATCCTGTACTGGAAACATTCAACGGTAAGACAGGAAAATCCCTTGTGCACCTACCCTGTGAAGCCCTCTGCTGTCTTCTGGGGGGAGAGGTCTTCTCACACAATCCAAAACCTCCGTGGACAGGTTCTGCTTGCCCTGTTCTGCTTTAACTCCCAAAAGCTTTCTATTTCAGTTAGGGGAGGATATTCTCAGAGTGGTGGAAATCAGATCAAAGACTTTACCAGAAGCTGGTGTAGAGAAGTTGGTGTACAGGAGAGACTAGCTCTTGCAAGTTTGTAGTCGGTCAATGCCAGCAAGTCCTCTTTTGTCCAGCTGGCATGTTGGGCAATACTGTTCTCCATTTCTTCTTGGCTCCTGGCTTTTAACTGAGACAGACAGTAGGGTTGACCAAGGGCCAGCTCTCTCAGTGGAAATCAATGCTTCACAATGCCTCTTTGGACACCCTCTGGCAGACGTGATTAGCCAAGATTACAGAATGATATAGTTGTCCATGCAGCAGTGCAGCTTTTTAGGCAGGAAGCTGGTCCTCGTTTTCAACTAAAACAATGGCCATCTTGTGCAGGACATCTTTAGCGTCTTAAAAATTCCTTGCCCTGATAGTGTTGGAGACATGGGTCTTGTTGGGTTGCCTTTCAGATTTTTGATGTGGGGGAAAATCTCACCGTCCCAGATGAATTCACCATAGAAGAGAGACAGACAGGGATGTGGTGGCGGCACCTGGTGGCAGGAGGAGGCGCTGGTGCGGTGTCAAGGACTTGTACTGCTCCCCTGGACCGTCTGAAGGTGCTCATGCAGGTAGGAAAGACAACCAGGGAATCTTCTGTCTACTTTTTCACATTGCCCTAGTTCTTCCTCAAAAGTAAGAAGCTTGAGGTCCCAAAGCCACCCTGTACATTGCCAAAAGTTCGCAACCACTATGGAAGTAGGGGAAACGAATAAGGAAGTTCATACCTCTGACACTCAGCAAAGAAATGACTTACATCATTCATGTCATGCTTTGCTTCCCAAAGAACTATGCGTCCCTGGAGAGTTAGCAACCTAGTTCCATTTTATTGTGTTGATGACACCTCGGTCTTTATGGCCTCAGTTTTGGCAGGACACCTCTTGCAGGGACACGAGATGACTCGTGACTTGGTGGCACTTTTTTTTCTATTGGCAATCAGAGGACAGCAGAGTTCTTGCTGTGTGTCAGCTGAGGAATTTGGACTTTGCATAGAAGTGATCATCCACACTTTTCATCATTTTTAGTGTGGATTTAGCTGGTGTGTGCCAAAGTCCATATTTTCTTTGGACTTTTTTTCAAAGCTGCTACAGTTTTACAGGTTGAATTGCATGGAAATTAGCTCTTTAGGCTGGTTGAACTGCTAAGACAAACTGCCAACTTTGCATGGAGAAAAGTTAATTTAGTGGGTCTCCATCCAACCAAAAAGTGTCCCTTTTCCAGGTCCATGCATCTCGCAGTAACAACATGTGCATCGTTGGAGGCTTTTCTCAGATGATCCGAGAAGGTGGCATGAGATCCCTTTGGCGTGGTAATGGCATCAATGTCTTAAAAATTGCTCCAGAATCAGCTATCAAATTCATGGCTTATGAGCAGGTAAAACATCAGTGATCTCTAGTTGGGTGGCAATTTGTGGGCCACCACTGCTGAGGCCATCAAGGGAAGGAGAAGAAAGCAATTGATGTAGACTTCTCTGGTCTAAGCATGGGTCACCTTTTTTGGCAGATCAAGCGCTTCATCGGCACGGATCAAGAAGTGTTGAGGATTCAAGAGAGGCTGGTGGCCGGCTCATTGGCTGGAGCCATTGCACAAAGCAGCATCTATCCCATGGAGGTGAGTTTCTGAACAAAGCCTTCTCTTCCTTGGTCTTCTAGATACAGTTTCAGACTTGGCCGTATAAACTTGAGGTTGAAAACCTCAAGAATCCAATCTCAACCTGCTGTCATCTAGATGGACTGACCTTCAGGAACATGGTTGACCATGCTGTAAAAAATAATGGGACCTGGAAAGGTTCATTTAGCCTTCCCCATTGATTTTCTCATTTCTTTCTCCTCTTGTTGGTTTAGGTTCTGAAAACCCGTATGGCCCTGCGTAAAACAGGGCAGTACACTGGAATGCTGGACTGTGCCAAGAACATCCTTGCCAAAGAAGGACTGGCTGCTTTCTACAAGGGCTACATTCCCAATGTGCTAGGGATCATCCCGTATGCTGGAATTGATCTGGCTGTTTATGAGGTAAGAGATTTGGCAGCTCCCTCTTGCAAGAAAGAGAGGTTGTTAAGATTCTAGATGGTGGACCACAAAACTCCAATGTTATGCAGAAATCCTAGCAGTGTTTGGTTGCCGTAGGTCCATGCCAAATGGATTAGTTCAAGATTTTTTTTCTGAGATGGCTTTATGTTGACATCGATTGCTTGATGGTTTTCTTCCAGACGTTAAAAAACAGTTGGTTGCAGCATTACGCAGTGAACAGTGCAGACCCTGGTGTCTTTGTCCTGTTGGCCTGTGGTACCATGTCAAGCACTTGTGGGCAGTTGGCCAGTTACCCCCTTGCTTTGGTACGGACACGAATGCAAGCTCAAGGTAAGATGACACCCTAGAATCTTTGGAGAAAGCTACAGCAGCGGAGGAGTTCCTTCTGGGATCCTTTGACTCTTAGCCAGATCTTCACTGCCTGTCTCATGACTTCTCTTTCAGCTTCAATTGAAGGTGCTCCGGAGGTGACAATGAGGGGCCTCTTCAAACACATCCTGAAGACCGAAGGTGCATTTGGTCTCTACAGGGGCTTGGCCCCCAATTTCATGAAAGTGATCCCTGCTGTGAGCATCAGCTACGTGGTCTACGAGAACTTGAAGATGACTCTCGGGGTGCAATCTCGGTGACCACCATGTGGCCTCTGGACTCTTGAATCCTTAACCAAACCTTGGGGCAGCAGCTCCTGGGTGAATGGCCATTTCATTCTGTGAATGGGTTGAGGACACTAAGTTTTGTGAACCAAGCTGTGTAGCTCCCAGACCCAGAGGAGGCTGGGAGGACAGGGGTGGGAGCGTGTATCTTTGTGTTGCTGTCAAAAACACTAGGAGCATCTTCCCCAGGGGCAAAGGACCAAAACCCCACAACCCCAGGCCAGAAGACCATCACAAGCTGCTTGGTGGAAACTTGGCTTCTAAGGTAGCAGAAGAAGTGGGATACCCACGACCCACTTTTTCAAAGCTGCTTACGCCATTTCAGAGCGGGAGAATAGATCATCTTCCATCTTGGTTTCTCTCGGCCTGTTAATGTCTCCTTCCATGGCTTCAAGTTCACAAAAAGACCTGCCTTAGGTAGAAATGGCTCCTGAGCCAAAAGAGAGAGAGAGAGAGAAAAGTTGTTTACATAACATTCTGCTGGGTGAGAGCGATTTACATTCTACTTTGCAATCCTGACACTGCAATGTAATTTTTATTTTTATTAAAAAAAAAGGCTTGAGGGCAAGGAACATTGCTTTTTTTCTTCCTCCCTCCAAAGCTGATCTATATTTTTGCCAGCCTGCTGTTCCTTAATGAGATGCACTTATTAAGAAGTCTGAATATTTGAAGGCCCCCAGAAGTGTTTTTTTGCTGCTGATTAGGAAAAAAAATTCTCTGATTTCCATTGTAATATTTTTGCTTTGGGTCTTGAGGGCCACCTTTTTGGAAACTCTTGACCTCTAGAGACCCTCTAGATCTTTAGAGACAGAGATCAACTCCTTTGTTAGGGTAGATGAGTGGTGTTACAGACTTTTTGTAACAAGTAGCTTTTGCTACCGGGAGCAAAAAGTGTTAACTGACAATGGAAAATAGTTGTCTTTATGGGGAATGGAAAGATGAACTGCCTAAGTTTTCCCCCCTCCTCCTACAAGGTTCTGGTCTTTGGGAGAAGGAAAAAGTGTAGCAGTGTATTTATGACCCTCCCAAGGGCTGGTCAGCTCTCCTGATGAGGCAGGGATATATTTCTCTGACTCTTTTTGGAGGCCAGCCTCTCATTTCACTTTTGTTTTTACTGCTTTGAAGCATATTTATTTTGTATTTATTTGGAAGGTGAGATCTGCTTGCCTAGCTATTTTTTATAGATTTGTTGCCATAGAGTTGTTTGTCTCCTTTGTCTTTCTGTATTTTTGTAGAGGTTCTCTGTATTTATGTTCTGAAAAGAAAAACCCATTTTGCAGGTTGAAATTTGGAATCTTCCCTGGTGGAAGAGGAGGCAGCACCACCATTCTCCGAAGGTTGCCTTGCTGACAATGCTTGGCTCCCCTCCTTCCCTGATCAAGCACTGCCTATTTTGCATTTGAACCACTGAGTCAGGAGGGAAGAATTTGAGAAGAGGAGGAGAAGGGATGGTGGTGGTGGTGGGGAGAATCTTGTTTTCATTTGAACAAGAGTCTGAATTGCCTCCTTTTTAAGCTTTCTCGGGAATCGGGGCTGGTTGATGACCCATATGGATTTTGGTGATATTTTCTTCAATAATGAAAAGGGCTGGTTGGACTCTCGAGGAAAATCTCAGGAAGACCAAAAAAAAACCACCACAAGGTGCCAGTTTTGTTAATGCACAGAAGGCAAATACTCGGAGGGGAGCTGTTGCTGCTTATGAGACACTGGATGCCCCATTGCAGGGGCCTGATCCAAACTCACAAAACCATTGTCAAGGAGAAGCTATGATCTCCAAAAGCAACAGTGACTCAGATGTCCTCCACCCACCCGTTCCCAGATGCTCTGCATCCTGAAAGATTGATCTGACGGGTGGCTTTGGAAGTCTTGAGTGTCCTCTTCTGTGCTTGTTGGGACCATCGGCGTTCTTGTCTTGAGTTTCTGTCTGGATTTGTGATATGACTGCGTCCCCCACTCATTTGTTTTATGACTTGTTGTACTGTCTAGGCAGCCTTTCCTTCCTTACCATTGGTGGCCTGGAGAGAAAGTATTCAGAACATGCAAATCAATGCAAAATTAACTCTGTTGGTAGCTGTAACCCGGGTTTATAAAGAGCAAATGTAAGAAAAATCCAGAAGTCTTTGATGGTAGGGAACAGTTTGCTAATAAAGGTTAATCATGATAATATTTCCCTGGCTTCTGTTGGTTTTTGTCAGTGGTTGAGTCCAACAGCTACGCTGATTATCCAAATATGCAAGCAACAAATTTAACTTAAACTTTTTAATGTTAGCATCCAGATTCAGACATCTTGTTTTCATTTTCATCCAGTGTAATGCTTAGATGTGGGTTCCTGGTACAGGAGCTAACTGGCCCATAGGACCACACACTCTCTTCCAGGGATTCCCATGCTGCACCATCTCTGATATTCTTAAAGTCACTTGGGACAATTCCATCAGTGTAATTTAGGACAACATATTCTTCCTGAAGACCCCCTGCCTTTGATGGTGGAGGTCCAGAGGTCCTAAATTGTGAGTCTGGCAGTTTTAAGCCCAACTCACATAGAGATTACACTTGGGGCCAATTTTATGCGTGATGCTGACTTAAATCCAGAGAGGGACCCCATCTTTGATTTTCTTTTATGGGGTTTTCTCATTTATGGAGAGCATTTGAAAACATTCCATTCTACTATTTCATTCTCTGGCTGACTTATATCAGCTCCGTATTGCTCCACCACCATCCCATTTCCTGTTTAGTGACAACAGAAAATGATTTAGGCCAGGAATCAAGTTAAAATCCTTCTGAGGTTGTTCAGGCCACGGCTCTTCTTAACATGAAATGGAGCACCCTCTGCTGCTGGCTTTAGATGTCTGTTTCTGGAAGAGATCCTTACATTTAATTGGTGTCCTTCGCTGGTTCTATGGGGCATCTGCTAACATAGGTTTAATGAACGTGGAATGCCTGTACAAGAAGCTTTAGTTTGGAAAATGGGGTTGCCAACTTCTACCTCAGTATCTAGACATCCTCGACTGATCTCAGAAACTAAGTTGGACCAAACCTTGGTTAGGACTCGTATGAGAGGACACCAAGAACTCCAAGGCTGTAAGCTAGATTTGGAAATCAAAAAACAGCTGCCCAAAGGCAAGGGCAAATCACTTCTGAGAAACCAGAATATGGTTTGGCTGATCCATGGTCTCCAAAAACTGAGCTGTGCTCTTTTCTCCTTTTGAAAAGAATCATTGTATGAAACCCCAGATGTGCAATGCTGGGTCCCCACGATGGGTGACCATTCTGGTCTGCTGCTTTCCACGTACAATCTAAAGGCAGGAAGACTGCAAAAGGGAAGTCCTTCTTTGGCACTGATGCTGCTGGAGCAGCTGTTTTGCCGAATGCCAGGAAGGGAGTTCATCTAATTGCTGCACTCCCTGGAATGAATGGATTACATGATTGCACAAGCCAGCTCAAGAGGCATCTGCATAGCTTGTCCAGGAGAGGGAGACTTTTGCAAAAAGTTTGGCATCCCGTAGGTGCTGATCTCTCCAGGGTCGGTGAAGTCCCTTTTTGACTCAAAACTCAAAAGTTTGCACAATGAGTTTTGAAAGTAATGCTTTCTAACCAGGTTAACTCAAAAGTTGTAGACTGAAATCGTACGTGTACATTTTCAAGTTTAGAGATGATCCAGCTTGCCGTTTTTAGATCTCGGGACTCCTTTAACTTGAGAAAACCAACTGCACCCCGTCTCCTATTTTGCTACTACCCCCAGAGTTGCCAAAAAAATGAAGTGTACAATAATCCTCAAAGCAATCTCTTCTCAAAAGAGAAAACAAGACCTGAATCTTGGGAAGATCACAAATCCCAGTGATGTGAACCAGTCCTCCTTGTTTGGTGTTCATTGTGTTTCTTCTCACACATCCATGGTCACCAAACATGCACGTATGTTTTTGAAGAGTAATACTGTACATAGTTTTTGGTTGAGTTCACAATATAGTAAACCTGGACTACTCCATCTTGGG
>JANHZU010001278.1:224463-246790 GCA_032468055.1 Acrochordus granulatus
CAGGTAAGGGATTTCAGTCTTATTTGCCAACTCTGTACAGAAGTTTTCCCAATCTGGTGCCCTACAGTATACTGGACATTTTCTAGCTCCACAGCAAGCATAAGTCTCACTAGAAGTGCAATGCTGTAAATTGAAGCCATAAACAGTTAAACTAACTACAGTCTGTAGTTAGTTACTACAGATATTTACTAGAGCAAGTAGGGTTTATTTCTAGAAAGTGAGGAATAAAAGTGAAACATGCATCACTCCTTCCCCTTTTCACTCACATATATGTTTAACACTTATATTTGTGACTCTTGCAATTACTAAATTAATAACAGGCATAAGACATATGTCAAAACATCTTGAAAATGTTCATCTGGGAATAATTGAGAAGGTGGTGGGATGCATTATCTGGCTGTGTAATGAAATATGTATGAGGAACAGCTGTTTAAAAGTGGCACCTCCCACAGCTGCATTAAATTAGCAACCTTGCCCCCTCCCCCAAACAGCCTATTCCTGAATTGTGGCCAATTCTGGTCAATTCTGGTATCCTGTGATTGGAAAAGCTGATGGTTGACTGTCTACAGTACCTCCAGCCAAGCAGAAGCATATTTTTGCGAGCCAGCTAGGTTAAGCTAAGCTACATCTTCTACATTTCTAGACAGAGTAATGCGGGAAAATAATTCCTAAAGAAAGTAAAGCCTTCATATAGCATGGCATATAGTCTTCATTTTTTTATCCTGTTTTATTTTTATAAATAATTAAAAAAGGTGAATATACCTAATACACTTTCCTCCTCCTATTTTCCCCACAATCCTGCAAGGTACGTTTGACTGAGAGTAAGTGACTGGTCCAAAGTCATCCAGCCAAATTTCATGCCTAAGTGGGAATAGTCTCCCAGTTTCTAGCCTGTGCCTTAACCACTACACCAAAATGGCTTTCATTTCTCTCATTCTATACTCATATTTATCTCATTCACTAATGTAATATGAAATAAACTTACGCCTGAATTCAATGGGCTTTGCATTCTTAGCATCTTGCATGAGGAGAATTGTGGGTGAACAAATCCTAAAAGACAGATGATTAAGGGAAGGCAAGGAAGGACTTCACTGTGTTGTTGGTGTTGCCAAGAAGTTGAGTTGTCTTATGGAGCAGCTGCTGCTTGATTTTGCTTGGGTTGCCATAATTGTATTGCCCACATGGAACATGCTTTCTCTGGCTCACTTGCATCATTTTAACCATTGTTGGAAACACAAGAGAAGACTGCAGCAGATAACTTTGCAAATTACAGATGGTGTGTTTTTATTTTTAGATTAACAAATAATTGACTTTGTTATTGTATAAAATAATTCTCACATGTGTAGATATGTTTTAATTCTCTAATACTCTATTATTACTACTTTAATTTAAATACTGTTTAATTTTCTCCATCAGTCTGCAGGAGACTTGAGCCCCCCTGAACTCAATTGATTATATTTTTGAGAAAAATAAAGTTGTCATATGTGTTTGTTTTATCTTAACCAGATTGCAAAAGTGAAGAAAAAGCACACATCTGTTATCTATCAACAGACTGAGATTCAACTGGTGAAGATTTGTCAGCCTAGGTATGTAAGAAATTTGCTGAATTTCTGTATGTAATTTAACTATTCAAACTTTAACATATCATCTCCTAATCCCTATAGCCCTTTTTCAGCATATCTGATAGGATTTTGGTGTAGGACAGGAATGCAGAATCTACTGTATGGCCTACTAATCTTAAGTTTCCCTCAAATCAAGCTTATTTGTCTCTCTTTCACATCCTTACCTTGCCATAATCCCACAGAGCTTTTTTATAAGAATTCAAAATTATTAAAACATCCATTTAATTAAAATTATTCAAATGTGAAACATACAAACCAGAAAATCCCCAAAATAATAAAAAAGAGGCTGACAAGTTACACACACACTCCGAAGATCCTTGTCTTCAGTTGCTCCCAAAATAGCCAAAATAAGTTGTCCCCAATAATGGCCAAAATAAGGACTAATCTAGGTTTCAATGGGAGGCCATTCCAGAGGGTAGGCACTGTTGCAGAAAGGCAATGTTTCTATGCTTGAACCCCTTCCCAAAGTTGGCAGCCACCAGCTGCTTTTCCCAGCAAGACCAAGTAAGTTGGTGTGATGGAATGTGCAGCTGAAGGAGAGACGGGGGGAATGTTGGCAGGAGCGCCATAGCTTCCCAGGGAGGAAACAGCACATTCCAGAAAGGCAAAAGACTGTGCAGCCCTGAATTGGATAGTGGAGTTCAGGACAGCACACCCTAGAATCTCCCAGGGTATATCTGTTAGGTTAGAAGATTATAGGTTTATTCTGGAAGATTCTGTCTATTAGGTGTATATAAATAAAGATCTGGATTCGAGTGGATCTCACTGTGTTGTCTCTGAGGCTTGGGCATGACAGTTGGGCTAATTGTAGTGGGCATGTTTGATCCTGAAGATAGTTTGATGCTATGCCATAAAGAGTTTTATTGATTAACATCAGCACTTTATTTTTTTAATTTATTATTTTATTAATCAAATTTCTAAACAGCCCATTTCCCTTACAAATTGTATACAGCAGCTAATAGGAAGGCATAGACCACAGCACAAGTGGAATATGCTCCTACCAACAAATGCCAGATGAAACACTGATTGTTTTAAAGGCAGCCCCATAGATAGTACATTACAGTAATTTAGGTGAATGATGACAAGGACATTAATCATTGTAGGAAGGCTCTCTCATCCCAAGAAAAGCTGCAACTGACACACCAGATAGAATAGGCAACGCCTTTCCCCAATCTATGGCTTCTACCTGTTGTTCAGGCATGAGCTGCCACTCTAAGATGACCCTGCTGTAGATCTGCTTCTTCACAGGTAGTATTTCCCCATCAAGGGACACCACTGGAATTGCTTGAGCACCCCATTAGACAAACAGTAACTCTATATTGCAAAAACTGAATTTCAGTCTGTTCTGTCCCATCCAAACCCTCAATTCCTGCTCACTACATTTACAATAGTTCTTAACTTAGAACCACAATTAGGACTAGAAAATTTTTAAGTGGTGTGATTATTAAATGAAGCATCATATGACTGCACATGATTTTATTTATTTATTTATTAAATTTATATGCCACCAAAATCCGAGGACTCTCAGCGGCTAACAACACTAAAAACAATTAAAAGCACTTAAAAATAAAATAAAAACTTTTATGACCTTTTTTTGCCCAAGATGCTGCAACTGTCATAAATGCAAGTCAGTTCCCAGTGCCCAAAATGCAATAACATGACAGTGGGGACGCTGTAATGGTTGTAAGTGTGTAATGGTTGTAAGTGTGAGAACTGGTTGCAAGTAACTGTTTTCAGTGCTGTCATGACTTAGATGCTAAACAAATGATTTTAAGTCAAAGACTCTCTGTATGCTTTACTTGGCAATTTTATCAAAATGGTTTGTCACTATCCTCCTGAAGAATATTTTTATTTTTTTGCTTCCTAGTATCTTCTATAATCCTGGAATTTCCTAATAGTGTCTCATTCAGAA
Source organism: Acrochordus granulatus (assembly GCA_032468055.1). Taxonomy (NCBI): domain Eukaryota; kingdom Metazoa; phylum Chordata; class Lepidosauria; order Squamata; family Acrochordidae; genus Acrochordus; species Acrochordus granulatus. The sequence goes on from JANHZU010001278.1 coordinate 227,998, forward strand.
GCATTAGATCAAACCTCAGATAGCTTTTGTAGATCAGACAAAGTTGACTTGATATTGTCACTCACAGTGATATGGATCTGCAGAAATTATTAAACTTCTAAACTTTAAACTCCCAGAAGCCCCAATCAGCATGGCCAATAATTAGGGATGCTGGAATCATAATTCAGAAGTTTTTACAGAGCCTCAGTTTTCTTATTCTTGAAGAAAATTTTGATGATTAATGCATTATACAATCTGCATGTACAAAGGAACCTATTCTGTGAACTCATTACAGAGAATAACACTGAACATAATTTGTGGCATCCTGTTTCATTAAAAACAGTGTTATTTTTATCCTGAAGAATGTCCTGAAACAAAATATTTATTGGCCATGTCACGTTTGAAATGCTACAATGCATTTTCCCCAAAGGTTGTTAATGGAATCATTTTACCAGCATTGTTACTGCTGAGTCTACTAGTCAAGATTCAGAGATCAAAAGGCTGTGTATCCCATACCTTCTTAAAAGTTTTAATTGCCTAATTTCAATTTGTACATTTTAGGATTATCATCACAGTGTAAGTCAAACAGTCTAATTAATTAATTAATAATAAAGGTAATGATAACCGTAAAACGATAAAATCAATATTGAGTTAATGTCTGTATTAGAACAATTCCAGCTCAATTAAGGTTTTACTCTAATTTAGATCCTCTAAATGTACTTGCATTTTTAGCCAAAAATGCATTCTGGCTCATAAGGCCCAATATTAAAACAATGCTTGCCATTGTGCTTTCACTTCAAAAAGCATGATATAAATGAAAAACGAGGTGAGGAAGGGGAGAGAATTCAGGCATTTCTGCAGGGAATGGTCAAAAAAGTCTAGACAACAGTGTAGATTAAGTTCCATCTACTTTTTTTAACATGTGTTGCAACCAAAAAATAGACACAGTTTCCAGCATACTATTTTGGCTGCCATCATTTTTCTGGCCACATCTTGCCAACATTTCTGGATTAGTTCTTGAATTGCAATTGTGATAGGTCCATCGAGATCTTCAAGAAATCTGATGGAAGAGCTGACAGGTGAGAGGAGCCTCTCAGCAGAAACTGTGGAGTGGCTCTGCTGCCCTCCTTCCTCTTTTCTGGAACCCAGATGAAATTTCCAGCCACCCATCACAACAGAATGGATGGAATGTCTCGGGGAGGGGGGATTTTGCTGGCCTGTCCCAGCTGCAGCCAGATTTTGGCTGGGCTCCTGCCTTGCTCTGATGTGATTTTTGGGTGCTCTCTTTCCATATGTGGAAAGTGAGCTGTGGGTGGCTCATGGAGGCTCCTTTAGTGGGCGAAGTGAATCCAGCTGGTTTGGCTCACTCAGCAAATCATCCTTGAAACAAACCATGATGACTATTAGAGATGAACCTCAAAAAGTGGATGAGGCCCCAAGCTAGTCCCTGAGATTCTGGAGGGCAAGGCGAGCAGAAGTCTTAGCTTTTTCCGTTGAAGGGAGCATACGCTGGGTTTCTCTTATCCATAAATAAGAACATATAGGAAGGGATGCATCCACCTGAACTTAAGAAACACCCTCCCAGCTAGGCCAGGCTTCAAGGTCCATCTGAAGGCCACAGGTTCACACGGGGGTGAGGAGCCCTCTCCCCCCGTCACCTCTTTTGTCTGCTCCCTTTGTAGCCTGCTGGTGCTGGGACCCTCGCTTCCTTCCTCTCAGGGACGTGCCCGGCTTTCTTCCACCGCGCCTCACGCGACGCGGCCAGGTTTGTTTTTCCAGGCTTGCTCCTGACGGCCCCCGAAAGAAAACAACTCCGGGGCCGGGCCTTCTCCTTCGCACAGGGTGCGGGAAGAGAAGGAGCGCGCGAAGGAGCCGCGCTTCGGCTGCCCCGGCGCGGGGCTGTGGGAGAGGATGTGGGCCAGCGCCGCGCCCACGTTTGTCTAAAAGCAGCCCGCCCCGACCTTTGAGGCGGAAAACCGGCGGCCTGGCTCCTCCGGTTCATGGCCAAGCCAGGGGATCACCTCTCACCTCTGCCTTTTTAGCTCGGTTGTTTGGGTCTCCTCCGTCTTTTTTTTCTGTCCTTAGACGTCCTCCGACGGAAGGGGAGGCTGGCGTCGAGCTCAGCCTCGGAACTGCTGCAGGGAGCGCAGGAGATCAAAGGCGAGGGGAAGCCGCGCAACGGCCCTTTCGCCGGGGCGCACCTAACGCCGCTTTTCCTTTCGGGCCGAGACAGGAGCTGGAGAACGCCGTTTCCCCGAGGCAACGTTGCTGTCGGCCCCTTTTACGGAGCATACCGAGCTGGTGGAAAGAATGTGCTTTTGAGCATCGTCCCATTTGCTGTTCTCTATTTTCTCTCATTCCTGTATATTACTCCCCCCTGAAAAAAATTGAGAGGGGAATTTACAAAAGCTGCAGCCCAGTTTATATTCCCGCCTCATGGGTGATCTTGGGCAAACCTGTGTTTTTTACTCCCTGCCCCCTGTAGTTGCACTCAGGATCATAAAGCGTTTTGTGGGTTTGTTACAGAGGACTGCATTTGAAAGAATGTTTGTGAACAGGTACTTTAATGGCAGGATCCTGAGCATACTTTTAGGTGCTTAAAAGGAAATGGTTATAAAGGGGGAAAAGGACATAATTTTGGTTCAAATAAGAACCCATTTCTCAGCAGACAAGTTCTGTCGGGCAAAGTTTTGTCACTTTCAGATAATTGGTGACCCATGACTTTACAGTAGCTCCCATGATCATCCTGAATATGTTACTCAGAAAGAAGCTTCACTGTGTCCAGTGGCATTCACTCCCTTAAATGTGTGACAGCCTATGCACGCTAACCTAGAAGTAAGTCTTTTGGGGCAGGAGAACTTATTTCTGTATAAAACTGCATAGTTTGAACAGCATAAAGCTATATAAAATACTGGCTCTTCCTTTTTTAAATTTTTCTCTTGTTGACAATGGAATTGCTCTATTTAATTCTAGAGTTCTGTTAAAACCAGGTCTGCAGCCTGTGCATATGCAGTTATCTTTACATATGAGGAGTGCTTCCAGCTCAAACTTCTATCATGTAATTACCTTGCTGATCCTTAGAATGTTACTGGAGATGGTCTTTCATTTTGGAGTCTCTATATTTTCCCATTGCTTTTATGATTCGTGATTACCTCAAGAGTAGCCACCAGGCATTGCAATTCACTCAGTGTACCATACAGGTAGTCCTTATTTACCAACCATAATTGGGACCAGCAACTCAGTTACTAAGCAATGCAACTATAAGGTGAAACTTCATGTGACTATGCTGGCTTATGACATCAGTTATGGTTGTGGTCGTTAAGGGAACCACCATGGGTTGTAAAGAGGGAAGTCACATGACTGCGGCTTGCAACCACCTGCTGTTTTCCCCATTGACTTTGCTTGTCAGAAGCTGGCTGTAAAGGTTGCAAATGGCAATCATGTGAGTGCAGGATTCTGTGACCACCATTAATGTGCGCTGGTTTCCAAGTGCCTCCTGAATCATGACCACATGATTGTAGGGATGTTGCTACAGTCTCAACTTTGAGGACTGGTTGTAAGTCTCTGTAATTGGTCACTGAACAAGCGGTCAGTAAGCAAAGAGTACCTATATATCAAGGTTTATTGAATGAACCCATCTGGATTATGCAATACACTGAACATAAATAATCCTGATTAAATTCATATGAAACAATGGACTTTTTTAACCAAGAATATTGTGAAAATGCAATGTATTATTTTCTGAGTGAACTTGCAAAGGATTAAGTTCCATGTAACCATTGGCAAGCCACTATCTCAGTATCCCTCCAATCTACCCATAAAATGTGTGTGATAATCCTGAGTTTTCTTAATTTTTTTAAAAAATGTTAAAACGATACAGATAAGATGCCTTGAACTGTGAGCTATGATGATTAACTGCCTAGTGCCATAGTTCAAGAGGAGGTGGTACTGTTGGAATCCCACACTGCTTTCTGCTTTTGTTTGTGTTCTTTTCTGTTTGAGAAAGTTACAAAAATACATTGCTTATCCTCATCATAGTTAACTAAAAGCGGTTGTATTAAAGAAGATTAGCATGCTTGGGTCCTGGACTGATGGTTCAATTACTTTAGATTACCATCCAAGGCTTTCTCAACTTTCTTGATGCAATATGAGGTGCTCCTTTTAGGCAAACTCCTGCCACAGTAAAACAGTGAATACACAGAAGCCAAAATGTGACATGCTTGATCATGGCCTTGCTAATCAACTATGCTGAACTACAGAAGAAAAAATACAATTACATAGCACAGTGAACAATAGAATATAACTTCAAAAGTGATAATTTTGATAATAATTACAATGAAACCAAACACACTATATACAGGATTTAATGTGTAGAGTGAGTCCAGCCAATTTAAGTATATTCAATATGCTATAGTTAGGCAAAGCATTGTTTATTATATTGTGTGAATATAACCAATGTTTTGTCCTTTTATTGCTGAATAAAAGACTGTCCATCTTCCAAGAAGCAAAAAAGGGAAGATAAACAAATTGCTTGCTCATTTATTTATTTATTTAATTCGTATGCTGCCGAAATCCAGAGACTTTGCCCCTAAATTCTTGTCAGTTTAATTCCATTCTGTAATGTTTGCTGATAGTTCAGGAGAACCACCACCTTTCTTCTCTAGGGTTCCCTGCCTTTAGGATTACTCATGGAGCTACTCTTTTACTTCAAGTCCCCTCTGGCAACAAGTTGGAGGTATCAAATGCAACTCCATTACCACAAGGACAAGGTCCTTCATTCTTTACTGAACGAATTCCCTTGAAATCTACCTTGGAATTTGATTCTAACCATGGTGCAATTCTGTGTGGATTGAAACGATAGCTGTTCTGTTTCATTGGTGGGATCTCATCTGCTGAGTGTCAGGAGGAAGGAGTTGGCTCTGCAATGTGTAGATTTCCCTGAGGTGAACTTCTTATGAAAGAGGTCCACTGTGTTTAAAAGTGGGCAACTTTGGCCGAGGCATTTAGATTTCTACCTAAATGACTTTAGGAGGGTGACTGTAAAAGGGATTTCAAGCCAAGGGTTGTGTCTCTGAAGGGCAGGCTGTAGTAAGAGGTTGGCTGGTCCTCCAAGAAAACATTTTAGAGAATGCTCCACTTGAAGATGGTGCCTTGCTATATTGGGGATTGCTTTATTTTCCTCTCCCCCAACGTGGCTTCTGGCAAAATGAATTGGATGAAGTTTCTTGGAAGTCTCTACAGCAACCCACACGGCACTACAGATGAAATCCACCATGGAGTTCGGCTGGAATGGAAGGGCACAATTTGTTCACAGCTTCATCCATGAAGGTTGAGCAGCGAAAAATATAGTTTGTAACATCTACCTTGACTCATCTCAAAAAAGTTAAGGAGTCAGCACTTGAAGGCGGACCACCAAGAAATCTTAGGTCTGTGGGCAAGATTGAGTCAAAGCATCCTCCACAAAAGCCAGTGTAAAACCCTTGTACAGAGCGAGAAAACTGCACCAACGGCCCTGTGTAGTCACTAGAAGCTATTTCAAGGAGGACGGTGTCTTTTATGGTCCGTTGCCCTCCACTTAAAAACTGGTGCGCGCACAACCAGAAAGTGCACATTGTCTCCTGCGTTTCGAGAAAAAGGTTTCTGGAGTCAGATCTTGCAGCAGGGCAGCCTTCCACTTCCAACAAATGCCTGCAGTGTAGCAATCGATCAAGAAGCATTGACAAGGGAGTGGGAAACTTAAATTTAGCAGGCAAGAAAGGAGGTAGCCACCTTTTCATCTCCTGCAACGGTTCTGTCAGCTGTCCGCCAATGCATTTCTCTCCGCTGTCATGAAAATCAAGAGTGTTCCCCCCTCTCCCCTGTTCAAATAAACCTGTTTTGACAAGTATATTTTCTGAAGAATGACCTTTCTGTACAGCCCTCGGCAATGAAGTAGCGTTTGCCTGCGAGACCTCTTCGAAGATCTACAGTGCAGTGCCATGGTTTTGGACACGTTTCCCTCCAAAAAGATGTTTAATTCCCAAAAGCCACATCAGTCTAATGGTGGTTGAGCTTAGAGTTGGCCACTGAGAAGTCAGAAGACAAACCATGAAGTCGGGTTGAGTTAACAGGGTAGTTTGGACTCTTCCAACTACCTCTCTCTTCCAATTACTCTCTAGCGTAATGTAAGATTGGATTCAAATGGGGGATTTAGGACCTTCTTATCCAGCTGATTAGGGATTAATAGGGGATTGATATCTCCCTGATTTGTGTTCTAGTTTGGAAAAGAAGTCTGTTGCTGATGAGAGATGTCCTTATCTCAATCTTCTTTCTACTCCTCCCTAAAACAGCTGGTCTGAAGATGTGGGCTGAGATCTGAATTTTATTTCTTGAAGAGGGTAGGAAGGAAGAAAGGAAGGAAGGAAGGAAGGAAGGAGAAAGAAGTGCACCAAATACAATGGGCGTGTGTGTGTTCAGAGCATAGAAAGCTAATAGCGTCTTCAAGATGTTTTGGAGGACAATTCTCCACAATTCCTTTGTTTGGACCATATTTCCTGGATCTGAAGGGAGTCAGGCAATGTCTAAGGTTGCTATATTGCTCCGCAATAAAAAATGAGAAAATTCTGGATATTGTTTCCGTCACTTCCGAGCCACATGGGAAACCTATCATGCCACTTTTAAATTCCTAAAAGGATGTTAACAGTTAGGTACTCCAGGGTGAAAGCTCTAGAAATCCAGCCCCATGAGGAACAATCAAACCACCTGGGTATTTACTGAATAGTTTTACTATTTACTGAACAGCTTTAGCTGAGAGAAGAAAAGTATTAAGGAAGCCAAGGAGGTGTTTTTTTAAGCACATGAATGGTTGTCAGGCAGAAGATGGGGTAGATGAGTTCTCTAGTGCTCCAAAGTTTGTTTGAAAAATTAACATAAAGACCTCCCGCTTTTCAAAACCTGCCGTGCAGTTCCTCAGCTTTCTTCCTTTACAAAAGCAGCTTTTGATTTAGTCTCAAAATCCTTGAGAATTTCTTTTCAGCTTCTCTCTTGGTGATGTTGTTGAGCTGCCTCTGTTGTTGGTTGTGGTGGAAAGTATTGTATGTGATGGCAGCTTTCTATGATACATTTTATTCCATCACTCTGAACCCCTGGCATTACCCACACTTTCCATCTGGACATCTTCCCTACCAGAATAAGTTCTCTTCTTGATGAGATGCCAAGTAGGCTGCCAACCTTGGATGACTGAATGACATTTGTACTTACCCTTTCACCCCCTGACCTGTGAATCAATGAAAGGACACCATAATCCACCTACAATAATTTCTCCAAACTTCTCCTTCCTTCTGAAAAAATGTTTTGAAGGCCCATTGCTTTTCAATGTATTGAAGGAGAACAGAGAGGAGGAAATGCAAGAAAAATTTCCCACTTCACCCTAGTGGGATGACCTGCCCACCTCCTACTTGCAACAGGATCTCCTTGTTGGAAAGCCATTTATTGAACCTATTTCAGCAGTGAGATCCAACTGTGATCAGGGCCAACAGTGAATGACCTTGGAGATACTTCACAATTCTAGGCAAACAGCAGAATGTTGTACAGCATAGGTTACAAGAACACAATCAGTAACCCTCCCAAATTTCCAAAGATCGACCTCCTTCAACCGGGACCTTTTCCTTCTGCATTCCAGCTCTCTGTCATCCTCCAACTCTTCAGGGCATGAATAGAGGTCTTCATCCCTCTAAAAGCGAGAGGACAACGCTGCCCTTCACCCCAGAAACACCCACAGCAGAAAGTCCTCTCTAACTCTCTCGCCCCACACTGCTCCGCCTTTGCTATTTAGGGTGGTGATGGGGAGAGTAAATATGTGTATTTTCCACCCATTTTTTTCCTGTATGGAGATCTATTCAGATCTGAACAGGAAGCCACGGAAAGAAAGAAAAGCCGTATAGGTAGAAATATTAATGAGACCATTTTTCCCCTCTCTCGTTCTGTTATAAAGGACTCCATTGAAAAGGTTTCAAAGGGAAGGAAAATATGAGTCTTGTGGGACCAGGCCTGCATCGGCCAAACCCAAAGAAATGGGATGAATTTTTAAACACCGCTCCATCAAACAGGCTTGGCTAAGAGGCAGGAGCTGAGCTGGAATGAAGATTTTTTTGGAAATGGACAACGCAATGGATGACTGGCCCTTGGACTGAAGAGCCAAGATGCATTCTGTTAAGCCTCAGGTCAGGCATAAAGTAAATGATGGTCTCAGCTTCTATGAACCCCCTGGAGATACAGCTTCAGAGGTCTCCTCCTTGTCCAAGGACAGCTGTTGTGAGTGAAAGAGGGATGCCTTTCTAGTATGGGACCCACACTAGTCAATCATAGAATCTCGGGACTGGAAGAGCCCTTGGAGGTCGGTGGTCCAACCCCTTGCCCAAGGCAGGAGTCCTTATACCACCCCAGACAAACGATTGCCCATTTTTTTCTTGAAAACAACTTTTGGAGGCAAGTTGCTCCATTGACTAATCATTCTCACTGTCTGGAAGTTCCTCCTTCCGCTTTCAGGACAAATCCTAGCCTCTTGCTCATACGATGGCAGTGATGGAGAGACAACCGTCCTCTGGATATTGATGGAATCTGGCAGATGCTCAGCCCAAAATATTAAAATAGTAGAAGCCCCAAACTATCTCAAAGGCTAAGGGTAGTTATTAACCAAACCTTTTCTATAATTTTTGCATCTGAATTGAGACCTGCAGCAACAAGTTAGAAGGGATGTCGAAGGACTTCTGGATCACTCCTCTGTTGGGAGAAATGGCCATCATGATCTCTTACCACCAGCAAGAGCAGAAGACATGGTAGCATTTAGGGACTGGGAAAAGCTGAAATAAGATGTGTAAAACCAGACATATGGGGGAAAGTGAGTAGGGAAGGGGAATCAAGTTATTGACCGCACTGGCAGGGACTGATGGGAGTGAGAATCCAAAACACCTGGAGGATATCACCTTGTTTACACTTGTTGGAGTCATTGGAAACCTTGATGAAGTGACTACCAGTTGCTTTAAATGGCCTCCTTGGAGGTGAAGAACTTTGATGCTTCTTGACCTCTTTTTACCGAAGAACAAAAATGCCATTTTGCTCTATATCTGCTTTTCATCATTCTTTTCTTTTGGGCTGGGTCTCAAGGAGCACAATAGTTGGAAGGAGGAGACAAACCTTGAGAACGTGGCAATTCCACGTTAAGGGAGTCTCTGGGTACACCTGGGTGGAAAGCTTCTTCTAAATCAATCTCTGTTTTGGGATTTTTGAGAATCCCACTAACTCATTGGCAGAAGGCCAAAGTCAACTAGGAAATGTTGCTCATGTGATTCTTGTAGTGTATTTAAAGAGTCTTTATTCTGTCCCGGTTTAATGTGTTAATTTGGCATATAAGAAGCCACATTATGATATCCCATTCCTCGGGCCGAAATGCCAACCTAGTTGGACTGTAGATTTACTGTTCCCACCATGATCTGACTTGCTATAATTAAAAGGAGAGAGAAAAAAGCTCATTTCTTGAATCCTCCACTTAATGGGGCGAAGCCACACCTCTTGAAAAGATGTAAAAGAGCCTACAGTGATGGATGGAAGAGTAAAAGAAGAATAAGGCTACAAAAGGGAAAGAAAATAAACAATGTGCTGGTGGTTGAAGTTGCCAGTTCACGTCTGGTGATTTTTTTTAATGTTAAAAAATGGAGAACTTGCTTATTTAGAAACTTGCAGTCTTGGATTTAGCTGCAGTTTGGGACTGGCGTATAGAAATGTGCTAGCTGTATTAATGAGTTCTAAAACCCATGGCTTTTAATATTTTTTTCTTGCACATAAAGAGGCACTTTTTAAAGATTTTCAACAGAGATGTGCTGCATGGAAATATTAGGGTAGTCTCAGAAGGGGAAACTGAGGCAACAGTCTTGCGCCCAGCTGGGAAGATTATTGCACACCCAGCGTGAAATATGGGACAATATATTTCAGACAGAGATCTTGTTTCCTTTTCCTACTAATTTCAAGATGTAAAAAAAAAAGTGTCTTGGCATTGCCAGTTTCTGGCCAAGCAAACTTTAAATGTCTCTGGAATGACAAAATAATTTTGAGGAACAAATCACAAAATCACATTATTCACCTTTAGCCCTTTCATCTTAAATACTTGGCTCCGAGTTGATTACAAAAAAGCGATCTGCTTGTGAACTGAGCAAAAGGCAGTGATTTCCTCATATTAATGAGAAAAAACTCTCAAGCCAACAATATAATTGGGTCAGAGACTTCAAATCACCTGCAGAGTCAGACTGACGGAAAGAGAAGCTAAATTTGATCAAAGATTTGGACCTTGGCTGTATGGTGTATGTGTAATTTGTGCAGTCTACATGTAATTTGGGAAACTTTAATCTTGGATCTAACCTTGGATTGTGTTTTTCCTTTCCGAAGTAATAATTCCTTGTGAGACAGGAGAATGCTTTGCTGCCAAAGGATGCTGAACTTTGGAGAGGAGAATTCTGAAACTGCAAAAATAAAAATCTGTGTTGCAAGAATCACCTTTTGTTTCACGCCACAGGTGTCTTTCTCACCCTGGTAAGAAGAATGGCAGCATGGTGGGTTCCTGGGTTTCTTCTCAATCTTCCTTTCTGCCTTGGTCTGCAGATGGCAAAGGGTGGAGCAGATTTCTTTCCAGGTAGAGAACATGGGTTAGTATGTGCAACTTTGTGGTGAGCTGGCAAAGGCTGGCAGCTGGAAGGACTGAAATGGGATTTGTACGCTGTGAAAGCATCTTTCTTCTGGGCGTCTGGGGTGGCAGCTAGTTGGCATCAACAGTTTGGAAGCCAAAACCAATCTGGGCTTTGGTCAACCCCATCTCAGATCAACAGGGAACACACAGTTGGTCTGCCATGTTGCTAGAGGGTGATCCAACCTCTACAGTTGGGCAATGCCTTTATTCACACCCACCCAAATATTGCAAATTAATCAGAAGGTTTATGCACTGGAATTTTATTCGGGGAATGGAAGTGATGTGGGGAAGGGAAGATGTAAGCTTAGATCTGCTCTTTTTTCTTCCCAATTCTCCAAGACTGAACGTTTTAATCAGACAGAATCACTCTAACTAGTTTGCTTTCTGCACATAAAAGGAAGTGTGTATGAATCTGTAGCAGAAGACACAAAGCTTACAATTTTGCAGTGTAAGATTGGCAGAAGATTTAGGAACAGATATGGGAAAAAATGCAGAAAGAATCCTCAGTCGTCCAGGTAATAAAACAAATCTGGAGGCTTGTAAATCCTGTCAACTGGACTTTAATTTTTGATGGCGAGGTTAAGCTTTCAACGTCATTGCAAAATCTTGATCAAAACCAGTTAAAAATAGGAGAAAGGAGTCCATAGTTGTAAAATAGACTTAATACCATCCCTCATTGCTGTCCATTGCAGACAGCTCCAATCCGTATGGATAGATATGGGAAAACTGTAGAATTCATGGCCACCACAAGATGGCTGAATAAGGATTAAATAGATTCATTGAGAATAAGTCTAGTTGCTATGAAATTCATTTGTATCCCCATGACTTATGTGGCCATATATAGCATTGTAATTGTGTATATCAGTTGTTGGGGAACAGCAACAAGAAATGGTCCTGGGTATCCTGCGCAGATTCCTGGACTAGAAAGGACTTTGGTCTGATCCATTTATAGATTGCCTTAGATCCTTTGGAGAAGCAGAGGCCTGCAGTTGGGACTTGTAGCGAGCATGTCTCCAGCTATCGAATGTTGGCCCTTACTTGAATGAAGAAACTAAATTCAGAATGCTCAACCCGCCCAACCCAAGGCTTATTTTAGAAAGTTGTCTTCAAGGCAGAATCTTAAGAGAGATTACAGATGTCAACAGACTAATCATAGCTGCTGGTTGAAGACCATATGGCATCAAAGATGTCTTGAAAATGATTGATCCCTCAGGAGAAGATAGGACAAGTTAAACCATCTTGAGGAAGGCATCTTGGAAAGCTATTTTCAGACATGATTCCAAAATAAATTCTTTGGAAAAAAAACACAATATCCAGTTTATGCAATTGTGGTGCGTTCTATGAAAATATGTTAAGAATGGTGTCAAAATAGGCAAAATCTCCTTGCCTCTCCTTGCTTACCTGAGACAACATTTTGATGATACTTTTTTTTTGTGGTTTGCAATTGACCCGCTCTTTTGAATAGTTTGGAAGGAGCTGAAAACACCCGTGCTAAAACTAAGCCCATGTGTCTGGGAGGCTGGAGGCAGTCTGTAGAGAGTATGGCAGAGGTGGAAGGAAACCTGTTCCCTTTTATTAAACTTTCAGAAGCTAAATCTAATTTGGACATTAACAAGGATAAGCATGTTTCTTTGATCTTGGCTGGAAAGTTTGTGTCACATGTTTATCAATATTTAAGGGTTTTTTTTGGAACACACTATTGTTCTGAAATGTTCTACTCGCTCTTCCCCTTGGAGAATCTTCACACTAGCTTACCTTCCTAAAAAAGCTCTATTATCAAACAGTCAAATTTTCCTAACTGTTCAAATAATCAGTCTAAAACCACTGACGAGATACTACGCAAAAAGATAGCTGGGCAAGAACAACGCCAATAACAAAAAATGAGCAGAATGTTTTGGAAACCAAGTGGACATGACTCAAGAGAATAAAATAGTTTTGCCTTGGAAGATAGAATCGGAACATCCGACAATAAGATTAATTATTCTTCAAGTCCAGTCCATATTATGGATGAGGGAACATCAATCTGGAAGAGGACGTCTACGAACTCATTCTCCAGTTTCTTTAGAGGAACATCAGACTGGAAGAGGACAACAGCTAACTCATTCTCCAATTCCTTTGGAGTCTTCACATTCTGAGAATCTTTAGTTTGTGGCCTTCAATGGACCAAAATAGATACCATGAAGGAGTACCCATAGAGGGGAAAAATAGCACTTGGTTAAAACGGTCCAGTCCCACCAACTATTTCGGATTCAGAAGGTAAAGTATGTATCATCCCCAAAGCAGTCTCCTCCTACATGTCTTCAATGGAAGCATCTCAGCTGAACTGATTATTGTACCATTTTTGCCTTGAACATGGACCACAAATCTATCTGTGACCCTGTTGTTTCCTTCTTCAGGTGGAACAGGAGGCATCCCCAAGTTACTTCATATCCCCACCAACTAGAAATCTGGCACCTCAGCGTGGAAGCTTCTGCCGAACAATCTTCTTGACATGTTAGATTCCTTTCTGGTGGTTTTATTAATTTATTTTGGTCATGCCGTCTTGCAGTAATGTTATCCCAGTCCATAGGTATTGCATTGGCACTAGAAAGAGAAATGTCTAACTCATCTAGTTTATTTTTGCTCAAGCAGATTTTTGTTCTAATTCTTCTGACACAGAGAAGACATCTGATTTGGAGTTCTTTGGTAGCAAGAGCCACTGTTCAATAGCACAATGCTCTTATTCCAGTCCTAGAAATAGCATGCAGTGATTAATCTATTCCTGGCTTTGTTTACCTCCTGACATGGGGTGTTTGTCTATAAAGCAGTTGGTTTTCCTGCTTAGGAAGAAAGTCCTGCAGCCAATAAAATGAAAGAAAGCCAAACAACCTCTATAAAGAGCTCCACTTGTGAAGAGATGAGTCTGATAGCTGCCTGGCTCTCTGGGAGATGCGAGCAAAAACCAACTTGGTGAGCCAAGTTCTCATCTCCTGCTGGGTTCTGAAAATGCTCAAGCTAAGGATGTGTGATGTACCTAGTCTTCGTTTAATAATAAAAAAAAGAATGATGTAACTGTGGAGATCCTCATCTTCCTTCTGTTTTTGACCTCCTCTGCAGCTTCTTGCTTGCATAATGAAAGGACATGGCAAGCTGTAGGTCTGGTTTCACACACCCCTTTCCTAAGCTTGGCCAGTTCTCATGTAAATAGCTTTTGGCAGATGAGCAAGGGAGCCAAACTCTTCAGAAAGTTCTTGTACCTCTAGTAACTCTAAGGAGCATTGGACCCAAGAATGTCAAGATGGGAAAGTCCTACACAGGCAGCTGAAGTTCAATGTTTGGTCAATTTCCCAAACACTGGGCAACTATTTCCTTTGAATCTCCATTCTGCCGATTGCAAACACCAACTTTCTATCCTAGATACCGTCGTTCTGTAGACCCCCAATGAATAAAGCAATGATGAGTTTCTTTGCCCTCCTCTTTCACCATCCTCAATTTAATCCTGATTCGTTTAATCATGAAAAATTGGAGTAGAGGGAAAAACTACATTCTGTAGCCCAACTCTATAGCAACTGGTATCTTTCAAACAGAAGTGCAGGAATGAGGTTGCCATTCCAATAGATCAGCAATTGAGTGATGGATTTTCAAGTTGTTTCTCCTTACAAGCTGATTTTTGTCATTCAGTTCGACAACTCTGGGGAGCTGATGTTTGAGGACAGTTGGCTAGACTTACAGCTCACCAAGTTTGCAAAGAGCCACAGAAAAACATAATTATAGTTTCGGACACACCAAACACCCTTGGAAGGTTTAGTCTTTGCTTGGCCAGAAATAACGAAGCAAAATAAAAGGCAACAGAAAAAACAACAACATTAAATCAGGCAGAACAGGGAGCTACTTATTACATTCCACTACAGGATGCTCTGAGAAAATTATCCATAGAACATCATATGGGATAGAGGAGTGGCTATCCCTTTCCATCTGTTTTTTTAAGTCTATATATATATTTTTTACCTAGATCATCTACACATACTTGCTTTCAGCCAATGCTAGTTTTGTTTTTTAAACTTGAGAACTGTTGCATTTTCAGAAGAGAGGGTCCTCAGATGCCCTGAGTCCCAACCCTCTTGTCGAATGTCCAGTCTTTTCTGAAATATATCCTGTCCAGTTGGATCACGAGACATAGGAAGGGAATCTCAAGCTAATTCAGTGGCTGGTTTTTAGAAAACCTTTCTCTGATTTTTCCAATTCACCGGAGACTTGTGTGTAACTTCTGGCTGTCTCCAAAAGACAAAATCTAAGAAGATGATGGGAACTGCTCAACCTAAAGGGGCTGACACATAACTGCTTAGCTTCGTGCTAAAGGATATCTGCTTCCTTTCTGAGTTATTTGCTTGAATCATATCAACACCCACACACATCTGGGTCTTTTTTGAGATGAACATAAACATTTCCCCCTTGCAATCCCATGTGCTCACCCAAGGGGCAGCAGCAGCATGGAAAAGTTCTCCTTGCAGTTCCACGGGTGCGCCACAGAGGCAGCAATGATGAGCTCCGTAAATTGCCAATGACATGGCAAGCATTTTTTCAGCTGCCCTGAATTCCCCCCCCACCATAGACTGGCCCTTCTCCATGCCTTGCATTCCGTCCCAATTACAGAATGAACTAAAATGTATACAGGGAAATGCTGGATCCCTGCTAAGTCCTGCAACGATCTTTTTAAATAGCTTCTGTTATCTTACTGATGACATGAATCAAAAGGGTGACAGTTTAATGGAAACCAAGTTCGGCCTTTTTGTTTTAACTGAAGCAAAAACTCCAGATTGGGGAAGATTTACAGAGCTGACTATTTTGAGGAGACCTTTCTCTCTCTCTCCAGAAAATCTATTTTATCCCAAGATGAGATGGCCCTTTTTAAAAAAAACAACAACAGCAACACTGCACTGATGTTCTTGTTCCAACTTTTTCCCCCAAGGACCTTTGAGATGCCTACTCAAAGCATCTTCCTAGTTTATCCTTCTAGTAGCTCTGTTAGGGAGGTTGGGCTGACAAACAGTGACCATCTGATGACATCCCACCAATCCTCCTTCGTGCTTCTCTTTCCAAATTTTCCCCAACTTCTGAGTTCTGAACAAAGTGCCCCTTCCCTGGAGAGATCTTGAATTGTGGTTTGCTCCAAAATAATCCTGATTTCCTGCTTTCTGGAAGGATCTTATTTCATCTCCTTTAGTCTAACACTCTACATCTTGTTAGATTTACATCCTACCTTTTGTCCAGGAACTCCAAGTGGTTTATCTGGGAGGCTGTCTTTTAATTTTCTCCCTGCAATAACCACCCTTTAAAGTATACTGGAGTTGAAGATGAATGACTGGCCCAAAGCTACCCAGATTTGAATTTCATCCAGTATCTTAATTACTACATCACATTGGGTCTCTCCTAGAAGAACGGGACGGCAGCAATTAGGCTTATTCTCTTGCGCAAAAAAATGCTTCTTATAAGATAGAGGCTGCTGTAATCTTTTCCAGAAAGATGGAACGACTGGATTTTAATTTCAGTTCAAACTGACCTTGGAAGAGAAGGATTTTGGGTATGTGAAGCTGTTATCAAGTAAAACAATGTCGGAGTCCACTTCATTTATGGCAATGTTTTCTAGGCAGATGAGTATCATCTTGTTTTTTTCTCTGCCTGGAGCTTTGCACATCGTTATAGCTGTAATCTATTAATCTACAGAGCACAATTCATCCGTGAAGGATTCTCAGTCAATTTAAGCCAAGTGGATTCCCCCAAGCGATCCATTTTATCTTTTATTTTATAAATAAAATTTATAAAATTATAAATTTTATACCATTTTATTTTATGATCCAAGTTATCCAGTCTGGTGAAAGAGAAGCATCTTTTAAGGCTCCCAAAGCAACTTGGTCTTCGGTGGGGGTCTCCTGACTTTGGTGGTCAAATAACAGAGGCCCTGAGTGTTCTGGGAAAGAATGCAAAATATTTGACATCAAACAGTGGCAGGGATTTAAACATGTCACCACTGGCACAGCCCATTTGTGTAATTTGTCAAAAGCCTAATGAAATGTTTCAGGGCTTATGGGTCTGGGAATGGCACTAGGGACCGAAGCAAACAAATTCCGCTTTGATCTCCTTGGCTTTTTCCTTCATCACTAATCTGGGGACCGTCTAATGGGGCAACTTGTGCGCTTGGAGTTGTTCCATTTTTGAGCATGGCACGAGCAGAGAAGTGGAGATATTTCTTTGCTTCTGTTAAGAAGGAATGCAGAGCCAATTGGACAGTCCACCCCAAATCTGGAATTTTAGGGGAAGGAAAGGACATTATTTACATTCTGAAACACTCAGAGGTGCTTCTGTCCTACAAACCCATGACACCAAGATTGAGCAAAGCGGGTTTCATGCTTTGGAGGCAAATCATGGACAATAGATGGCTTTTTTTTTCAAAAATCAGTCCTTGCCTTGAAGGATTCCAGGAAGCAGTTGTCAAAAAAGAAAAAAAAAAGTTTGCTGGAGAAATACAACCCTCCCTGTCAGTCTGGCTACAGCTTTTCCTAGAAAGATGTGAGGGAGGATCCCCCCAAATGCCTTTGCAGACGGTATTGCCCAAAGTTAGGTCAATCTGAGGAATGGTGGACTCCTCTCTCTTTTGAGCTAGCACCAAATCTAAGGCAGCTTCTGATCTGTACTGGTCTAACAAGGGATTTTTCTCTATTCCCCTTTGCCTTTCCAGATATTTTAATAGAACCTTCAAATTCCTCCTCAGATGGCCCTTCCTAATTTTTTTTTTAAATCTCTTTCCCCTGCACACATTTCTGAGCTTACACCATTCTTTTCTTCTCGTTAGGGGGGAAAAAGGAAAATTGGGGTATGAAGTTTTGATGGAGGACCTTTCTTTTGGACGCGCCTCTTGCTGAGGATCATCTCTAAACTTCATTCATTCCAGGCACCATTTCTCAAGAACCCGCGTTGTACCTTTGCGGTCAAGTTAGATGACTGCTTTTAGTGTTGACCTGTAATTTGTGGGCTCTATTTCTGAGGTTTGTTTATGAGCTCAGAGAGGTTTTCAAGCAAATGCTAGCTTGGCCAGGAGGACTCAGATGTGACTGTGGGGGCAGGTGTGTGGGTCAGAAAAATGAACATATAAGAGAAATCCTGCTTGTCAGTTCAGGATATAGAATTTCATTTTCTTTCCTTAGAAAGAGAGGATCTGCTCCGAGAGATGGATTCATCACAGGAGTCCAATATGCAGAAAAGTTCATGTGTCACTTCTAAAAAACAGAAACAATGATGAGGAATGCAACGAAGCATTGTGTGCACGGAAGGCAATAAGGAATGAGTTCTTCTGCTTATAAAAAGAAGAGGCTGAATGACTTTTCATATTAAACCAAGAAAGAAAAAAAAACACAAGGGTGACCTTAGGAAAAAAATGAATCTTTTCTGCAGCAGCAAATAACAGTTTCAGTGAAGCTTTCCTGCCTGTTCACCTGCAGAAAGACAACAAAATAGACTTTAGGGTCCATTATATCTTCTTAAATTTGCAAGCCGCTCCAGAACCGCTTTGACAGCCCCCCAAAGTCTATTTTACAATGGAAAAAATTCAAACTGGGAGCACCGCTGATCCGCCCTGACTGTTCCGCCTGTGTTTACTGATTACATGAGGTCTAAATGGAGCTTAACATCTGGACCCAGCTGGGATGGTTTTCAAGTCATAATGTATGTCTGTTTGGAGCTACCCAACAATTGTAGCTATGATTAAACAAGCTGTAGCTCAGGGAGGAGTGTAAACCAGACCATTCAGACAGTTTTCTTGTTGTGACTTGACTGCATAGAATCTGGGAAATTCCGTAATAAAATATCAGTATCGTCCATTCAAGCCTGCCTCTTTATCCATCCGTTCATTCATTCCATTCAACTTATCTATTTGTCCACCCATCTGTCCACCCATCCATCTGTCCATCCATCCATCCGTCGATCCATCCGTCGATCCATCCGTCGATCCATCCATCCATCCATCCATCCATCCATCCATCCATCCATCCATCCATCCATCCACTTTCTCTATTTTTATCCATCTATCCATTCTATTGGTTCATCCAATTGTCCATTCAAATG
>JANHZU010001281.1:0-10005 GCA_032468055.1 Acrochordus granulatus
ATTTAAATTATATTATACATATATATATTTAAAAACATTAAAAACTGTAAAAGTAGAACTAAAATAGGAAGAGATGATAATAGGTGGAGACAAGATAAACTTATCAGAACTTTTAACCATTTTTCATGGGATTTACCATTCAAGCTTCTCACTATCTTTGTTTCTTGTCTCTGCACTTTCCAATTCCTCAGCATCAATCTTGTATTGTGGCAACAAACTGGACACAATCTCCCAGGAGCTGTCTAACCAGGGTAGAGTGAAACTATCACTACCTATGACCTTGACATTATATCTGTTGATGCAGCTCAAGATTGCTCTGTTTTCTTTGACAGCTGAAGCATACGGCCAGCTTGTACAGTACTTAATTGGTGGTTACCTGGACATCCAGATCCTTTTGATAAATACTATTGCCAAGATAGATACTGCCTATCTTGTACCGATACATTTTTCACTATTAAATCGTACTTTTTCAGACAGAGCCCATGTTTAAGTCCATCAAGAATCCTTTGAATCTTGACCTTGCCTTCTGAGTTGCTGCGGCCTCCACCTTTCAGATCATGAAAAATCTGTTGCATCTGCTACTTGTTGAAGAGTTTGATTCTTAACTAATGTGGGGGTAGTTGAAATCTTTCATTACCATAGTAATATGTTTCCTTGACACTTCAGCCACTTCATCTATATCTTCTATTGGTTGGGTAGCACACCCACAACAATATCATTATTGTTTCTTTCCCCATTAATATTCAATCACATGCCACTGATTCCCATACAGGTGTAGTAATTCTTCATATATAATATCACTCCCTCCTCTTGTTACGTTGGGCCTGTTTCTTTTGAGCTGTATTCTTCCAGTACTATATTCCAATCACAGCTCTGTCTTACAAGTCAATGTTATATTTCCCCTCTTCCTCCCAATAGTAGGGACAATTTCTCCCTGTATGTTCCCTATACTCTGAGCACTGGTGTACAGGCATCTGAATTCTTTAATTATTGTACTGTCTTTCTTAGATTTGCCTGCTGCATCTCCTGTTGTATTCCTGAGGAGACCTTCCATCTGACCACTACTTTCCTTGTCGTAAGGCTTACTGCTTTAGACCTTATGCTTTGAATGTGGTTCTGGATATATTCATATATATGTCCAAGGGAAAGATGTATATCATTCTCATCTGAAAGAAGCATGCAGGGTTTGATAAATGAAAGTCAAAATCAATATATATTCTAGTTCAAAACAGAAAGCAGGGATGGGGCTAAGAGACTCCAAGTATCTCTATGCCTACAATAAGATATAGTTGCTTTGTTCAAGGTTCCACTGCACTTATATAACACCTAATAAATAAAACTCTGAAACCAGTATTGCTCTTGCAGTCTTATCATCAAGTGAATGTATTAAACCTTGCCCAAACTAGACGGATTCAGGGAAATGATGTAAATAGAGCTGACCTTCTGTTTACCAACTGTCTCTGCAAAGGTCTGAATCATCCTAAACCTGGCAGGCAAATAAGGGTTTGGCAGGGTCAAAATACTGAACAGGAAACTACCAAAGTTCTATACTGATAATAACAGGTTTTCAATCATCTCACCAAGTGCTTTTAGAAATTAGTCATAATTACTTATGGTGTTGTAAATATTATTCTTCAATATCTGCACTGGCAGGAATGCTTACTGGCATAAATTGCCTGGCCATCGTTGCTGATCCCTCTTTGACTCCAATAACTGGCTGGTGAGCAGCGCTGTCCTTACTGCTTTCTTATGGGATTAAGAAAAGTGATTAGTGATTCCCTGGCTTCTTCCTCTAAACTCCCAACTGAGTATTACTTGCTAGCACAAGAAAGAATTATCCTGAGGGTATGGTGGGGGAAAGATAGATAGGTGAATGCTTAGAACATCTGGCAATTGTAGAAGTGCTCCATACCTGTATTTGTCAGTCAGGCTATTTCTGAACTCACCTTAATACTTTTCTGAAAGAGAGTAAGTCTGTCCACAAAAAATAATCTGGATAACAGGATACAGAGGAGGGATGTGAGGTGAAGCACAATAGAAGAATCAGTAACAACAGGGCTCTGTCTTTAACTAATAGTATATGGAACTGCATTGTTGGCAATGAGTGGCTGTGGATGGGAGAATTTAAAAGTAGCGGTTGAAGTGGGCAAAATGGCTTAGGAATAGGCAAAATGGCAATCCCAAGTAATAAATACAATATAATGTACTATCACCCAAACTTTTGTTTACAGAAGCAATGGAAATCCTATGATGCATTTATTGATGACAACATAAGCAACAACCCATCTCTTCCAGTTGAAATCAAGCTTCTGGGAAGCACAAACCTAGCATTCTTAAGAAGATTGGATTTCAGGCTGGCATATTGTATGGAAATAGCATTGGTCACATTTACTGGCGACACCTGGCAGAGCTGGAATGGGAATGATGCACCCATCCTTTTGCTCCTTGATGCAGGGTCAGAGAACTGGTGCTTCTCTTCCTTTCTCTGCAGTCAGTATTAATGGGATGCAAAGGTCACACTTACGACCCCTCTCACCTGTATTATTTTATTTTTAAACATTTATTTATCATATTTTATGATAAATAATTATAAGACAAATAAATATTATGATTGCAAGATGCCATCCATCTTATAAAATGTGACTCTGTGCAGTGCACAGTTAAAAAATTTAAAAAGCAATATAACAACAATAATTTAAAATATTAATACTGTATGTGATTTTAAAAAGGCAAGGAGGTTACAACAGAGATTAACAACAATAACAGTATTGTTATTAACAATAATAACAAAAGTTATTGAGCCACCTCAATAACTTACTGTTGCCTGAATTAAACAAGGTCATCTCTTGTAACAGAGCCGAGAAAGCATTCCTCCTCTGTCACCATGCCTGCCTCTGGAATAAATGCCTCCAGCCTGAAAGTGTTCCAAAAGTTTTTAAAAACTTGGCTGTTCTTCCACGCCTTAGGTAAGGTGATTGTGGAACCCCATTGGTTATACTTTTTGTGGAATATGTACTCTGAAATTGTCCACTTAAACACAAAACAACTACATGATTGTTGAAATGTGGGCAATTCCATAAAACATCCATTTGGAGAAAAGAGTAGCTTCTCCATCAGAAAAAGGTGGCCTTTGTCTCCAGGGCTAGTGCCAAAGCATAGTTATTTTTGCAAGCAAGCAAACTCATAAAGATCAAAATAAAGCAGTATGTCCAAGAATCTAAGTTCAGGGCAAAGGTGATGTCTCAGAATCCAAGCAGTACAATATTTTTTGGAACCACCACTTTTGCTTGAATAGAAAAGACATATTTATGAGGCAAAACAAATATAATCAAAATGCTGAATTCAAGAGAAAGTCAGGGACTGAGCCTTAAATGCAAAATCACATGTCTGTGCAAACAAGATACTTGATTATCCGCTTCCAAAATTACAGAATAGTTGCTTTTTGTAAATATCGTTTTGCTCTGTGTCCACATGTGCTGGTTTTATGGCCCCAGTAGCTTTTTTGGCTATATAAAGTCTCTGGAACCATCATTTAATATCAGCTAACACATCAATATTAAAAATATATCTCCCATGACTACTGGGAAGATTTTGGCAATGAGTGGCTGGGAAGAAATCATAGTGTGGTGTTCATTTTTAGAGGGGAAGAGTTACATAAACTCAAAAGTGCAAAAGCAAGGCTGTAATAATGATTCATTGCCATTTTTGCTTTTTCTTTTCTTCTTACAAACAAGGTTGCATAATCCAAACAGCAACTGAAAAACATCTGTAAAAACACGTTGAAGTTTCTGTATTGGGAAAGTGCTTCAAAAAAAGCAGAACTTCCCTGATTTCTCTGAGAATTCATCGCACCTA
The DNA here is from genome assembly GCA_032468055.1 of Acrochordus granulatus. NCBI lineage: Eukaryota > Metazoa > Chordata > Lepidosauria > Squamata > Acrochordidae > Acrochordus > Acrochordus granulatus. Next base: position 3,856 of record JANHZU010001281.1, read on the forward strand.
CCTCTGGCAAAAAATGTTCACCTCCCTTCTGAAAAGAGGCATTCAGGGTATCATCAGGATGGAGACTGTGGCATTTGAGAACTTGAGCCAAAGATGCAGCATAGCAAACATGGTGTTTGATTTCTCTCTAACACACAAAAGAGAAAGAGGGAGGGAGGACGGAGGCCAATCCTACATAGCCAAAGTTTGGCTTGTATGCCAGCAACAGAACGAGTTAAGCCAGGGGTATCTAACCTAGCATCTGGCTGAGGAATTCTGGAAGCTGAAGTCCACACATCTTATCGTTGCCCAGGTTGAGCACCCCTGATAAGCCAAAGTGTTTGAATTGGAGCCAGTTTGAACTAGATTTTGGCTCTTTGAAGCCGATTCTGAACCCGGCTTTTACTATGGCAACATTTTACATTGTACAGTAATGACTTTATCAGCTTTTGCTGTTTTTATCCTTATAATTCTCAGTCGTGAGAGCAATTCTGACCACTGCTTCTATACTCCCTATAAAATGTACTATGAATAAGCTGCCCACAAGCTGATGTAACACAGTTTACATAATAATATAGAGTGCTTTGATGGGTGGTTATTATAATTAACCACACTCCTTGGATATAACCAATATTAGGAAAGTGTCTGCCTATCCCCGTTAATGAAACAAAATTCAGCATTCTTTGTGGGGGGTTTTGGGAGTTGCCTAAAAGTTTGAGGGATGCTAATTAACTGGTTAAGACTGTGATTACAGTTGTTGTGAAGTGGCAATAGTTACTGACCTGCATTATTTACCTACCTCATATCGTGGAAATTAATCTATTTAATAACACTCGAGAAACAGAATTGACACTTTGTGTTGGAATAATACAGTACAATAGTGCAAGTACTAACAGACCTATACGGTCCAGTCTTGAATGCATTACTTTTCTAATGATTCTAGGAATAAGACACATCTGGAATGAGTAGGGCAAAGCCAGAAATTCAAGTCTTCCAAGAAACATAGCATCTGAACTGAATAGAATACAGAGAATGCACTGCATTTAATATGGGTAGATAAGGCTACTCAGACATATAAAAGTCAGTGTTCCAATTGTATCCATTGTCTTATGACAACAATTATGATTGCAGATGAAGAACCCTCCTAGCTGCTGTTAGTATCTACAGTATTATTTTCATCGGGATTGAATATTAGAAAACAACCATTAAATTCAACAGTAATGTAATTAACTTTGAGATAATACAAAATTACTCTCTGGTGTACTTTCTCCTCTGCCAGGCCATGGTACCCATTTGTATTGCCACTGATAAGTAGGACCTGAAGGTTTTACATTTGCAAAGCTGGAAAAGTTGCCATTTCCTTTGTTTCTCAGCAGTGGATGTAATCTAATACCCTAAAATGTTTTCATTCTGTTTATGCTTCAGACTCAGAATATGAAACTACAAATATCACAGCTTTAAAAATCCAACTTTATTTATTTATTTTAAAAGTTAGTTTCCTTAACTCTACTGCCTCTTTGTTGGTTGATTGATATACAAGAATCGGTGTGGCATGGTGAGTTGAGGTATTAGACTATGACTGGGAAGAATCCACATTTATATCTAACTCAGCATTAGATAATCATTGGGTGACACTCGCTTTCAACCTACCCTACCTACTACAAAGAGTTTCTATTGTTTAGTTGTACAGTAATGAAAAGAGATCCCAAAATCCACCTTGAGTTCTTGGAGAAAAGGCAAACTATTTATCTAATAAATAAATGATCTGCCTGATAAAAATACCAACCGTATATAGATTTTTGTAATAATGTAATTGACCCTAAGAGAAATACAGTAGAGATGTATTTTTTGAAAATGATTTTTATTTTTTTTTCCTGCCTCTGAGTAAAAATTACTGTGTTCTCATGGAGCAATGTGGACTCTTTGTTTTGAACTGCAAAGTTTGGAAGCCATTCTCTTATCATAATTTCAGAAGGCATAAACCAAACAAAGCTATCCAGTAAATTATCAACTTTCATTTCACAGAAGCTTATTTTGTCTGTGGCTTCTTACAAAATTAAAATTTGTCCTGTTTTCTTTTAATTTATTATCAGAATAACTCTTTAATAGAACTCCTCTCCTGTAATTCAGAATATGTCAGTTTTATTCTCTATAATTCCTAGACATAAATCTTGATTCTGCATCTTCCTCCCTGTTATTTATTCAACTGACAGCTACAATAAGAAGCCCTTACGGAATATATTTAGAATGAATACAAGCCTAGGCCTCAACCACTATCCATAAAAGATATTTTGAGTGAAGGAGGGTTCAGTATTCAGTATACTACAATTGCAGTAAATTGAATTTATTTTTCTTTCAGTTGAAATAGAAATACTGAAACCCAGCCATAAGGTTCAAGAGTCAAAGTGTATATTTAATGTTTGTCTGCCTCCCAGCAGCACAAACAAAATTAGATAAATAATTTTCACAAAGCTTGTTGCTTATAAAATGTCATTTCTTCTTGGACCTCCAACAAGCAGGCTCTTGCATTGTGCCATGGTAGTTAGCAGTCTGAAACACTGGAAACTTGTGACTGAAGAAGAAAATGAAAGGACCTTGAGATTTTTCCCCACTGGGAATGAGAGCAATTCATCAAGGGAGAACATACTGTACTTTGTATGTGTATGATTCCAGATTCAGTTCTTGAGGAAAAACAAATAGGAAATAATTAAATTCTCCCAATCCTCATACAATGAGAAGGGGTTTTTTTTTAATCACACTATGTAGAAAATGTACAAAAACAATATCTACATAGAAATCTTTACTGAATCATAAACTTGATTGGCTGCTTTAAATGGATACCTTTACTTTATAACGTTCTTCATGCAGAAATTTTCCCTTCAGGGCAATTGTCTTCTCTAAAATTTTCATTATTATGATATAATGCAAACTATCTTGGCACATGAGAGTTTTTGCTACACAATGTTTTTCTGCTATGCCATGTGCTTAGTAGTTCCCACAAAGCCATTTAGATTCGTTCATCTGAAGTAGCAGGAAAATGTCCATAATAAAGAAACAAAAATGCCAGCAATTAAGACACTCAGCTTTTATACACAAAGAGAAGGAATTCATATTATACATGTTTAGAAAAATGAATCAATATACTTACAACAGAATTAAATTCTATGTATGTGATGCGTCAGATCAAGTGTCACTGTTAAGCTTTGAAAGGCATGATTGAGACATGTATTCCAAACTAAGTGGGGCCAAGAAACCACAGTAAGCACATGTTATTTATGGGATGAGAGAGGGATTAAAGAAGAAATAGATGTGCAAGAACAAATACAAAGGCTTATTTAATTTAAATGTTTTTCTTTTCATACAGCTAAAAATGATTAAATGCAATTTAATTTTATCCAATTAAATATCATGGAAGTATACATTCTCCATGCACATAGTAATTCTATTCTTATTTAACATTAAAATCACAATTTGTTACCTATATTTGACAGGCACCTGGGATCTTACCCAAGGCTTTCAAAAATTATATGCAGATCTGGGGTCACAGGCTATTAACAGTCACTTTAGGTGATGGAAGCAATGAAATGTGATTACTAAGACAGTAGTTCAGCAACTGGACTGGATCCTGATTTCAGTTTTTTAAAAAATAAATCAATATAAATAAAATTCAGAAACTAGGCTGCAGGTTTTTCAGTGCTTCATTTTCTGAGGGAGGCTGAACAGTCCTGTACTGGTTTTTCTACCATTAGGAAGCCAGAATTCGAACTGTTCTAGGGTGAGCAACTGTTCTGGGGTGAGCAGCTGTTCTGGGGTGCAAAGATAAGGCATCTCTCTGTGTTTCCATTATAATTATTCACTTTCTAAATGCTTTGATAGCCCAGGAGAGCATAAGGATAGAATATGATCCACTTAATATTCTATAGCATGGCACTGAATATGAAAAGGAATATCATATAGGTATTCCTCATTTAAGCAACCACAGTTGGGACTGGAACTCAGTCAGAGTTAACATTTAATCTCTTTGCTAGCCTAGCCCATCCTAAATGAATTGCTTTTGAATCCAGAGCAAAATATTAAATCAATTATCTCAGATTCTGCCTTGGAGTCTTTTAATAAAAAATGTCAGAAAATCTTGTTTAGCCTGCTTGTGTGTGTGACCTAATTTACACTTTCTGAGTGTTAGTGTGGATTGGAATGCAATTAACTTATACATTCCACATATGTCTGAACATTACAACACAAGTCTTGGCTCAAAACCTGCATATAAAACTGTATATCAACAGAATGTATGAAAAAGAGAAAAATAAATATGAAAGTATGAAAAATTAAAATAAAAAGTATGTATGTTTGGAAAAGTTGCATATAAAATGCATTTTTAAAACAATTATCAGAGTATGAATTTTAACAGAGCAAATGTTATGGCGCAGCGGCTTAATGACGCCAGTTGTGTCGACCAAAGATGGCTGGCACTCTGGCAGTTCGAGCCTCAGCACTGCAGGACAGGGTGAACTCCCGTCACTCACCTCCAGCTCCTGCCCACTCAGCAGTTTGAAAGCACATAAAAATGCGAGTAGATGGATGGGTACCACTTTGGTGGGAGCCGGCCGGCAACAACAGGAGCGGTGAGCCAGAGCAGAGCAGCAAGTCAGAGTTAGGCTTGCCTCCAACTGGGGGCAGAGCAGGAACTGCAGAGGATACCCCGGATGCAAACATCGCCAGCTAGCAGGGGGTGGGTTTAGTAAAAGCACACAATGTATAAATGTCTAATGATTGTAAGCCGCCAAGATTCTTCAGAGATTGGCAGCATAGAAATGAGTTAAATAAAAAAAATGTATGAACTAAGAATATGAAAAATATTCTTTTCGTATACAAAACATAGAATGATCCCTGTCCTCAAAGTCTTTATTCCTGATTTTGGAATGTTTACACGTAGGACTTTTTCTTCTCATGTATCTTTCTCAATTAGGTATCATTATTTTTTTGTACTTCTGACAGATCTTTCCTGCCCCACCTTCAACTGTTCATCCATACTTGATTTTATTTCCAAGACTGCCTGATCATTCACATGAATTTAGTAGCCTAATTTTTATCTTTGCTGTATGTATCAATATTTATTCTTAGTTAAGAATGCACTGGGAGCCTAGAAAACAAATGTTAGGCCATGCAGAATGTTAATCCTGCAAATTGATCAGTCCTGCTTTCTCATCATAGCCCTTCTCTATAGATCTCCAGGAGTAAATTCGTCATGACCATATAACAGATATTATAAGAAAAATCTCTAAAGACATTTGTCAAAACACTACAGAATTATTTTCATGTGGCCATAACTTACACAACTTAGGTTTGCATAGCTTTGGAGATTGTGCTAAAAAACCTGTTGTTTCTATCTTCAAGATACCAAGATTCAACCAGACTTTGAAATCTAATTCATATCACTGTCCTCAACATTAACAAAATGCTGACCTCATCAAGATGACAGTGCAGCAGGAGAAGATTGGTGGCATTTTTGACATTTTGCCACTTTAAAATTGACTCCGTAATATAAATGTATTTTATTTAATGATAATATCTAAAGAAAGTACATGTCATATTATAAAGGAATTGCTGACTGCTTCAACTAGGGAAAGAAATATGTTGATAATGTATTTTTGCAGAGAATGATAACTCTGAATTATTTCTATTCCTTTAAAGATAAAAATAGTGATTTCATTTAAGTATCCAGTGAACTTCTACAAATAAACTGTTCTCTGATAAAGGATTGCATACCCCAAAAATATGATTTAATATCTATCTTCCTGTTTCTTTATTTGGCTTCTGCATGAGGTCATCTGAAATCATCAAATGCGAAGACATTATTTTTAAATTCTCTTCAATGTGAATTTCATTAGGGAGTAGTGTAAAATATCATCAAAGAGGGATATTGCCTGTAAGGTTAGAAGATTGCCATCACTAAAAGCCTGTCAGCCTATTTAGGTCTTCCCTCATCCTTCTGCCCTGAATAAAACTGTAACCACTTTCACTTCTTTGTTGACTTCTAAGAAACTAATTGATTATACTGAATAAGTAAAATCAGTAAACGAAAATAAGCTATGTTCGTAGAACCATCCATCTGCCTGACTCATTAGCTAATGGTATTTATCTCTATTTCTTCTGGATATGCAATCCCTGCTT
>JANHZU010001281.1:61090-72687 GCA_032468055.1 Acrochordus granulatus
CTTTCAAGACTGTTCAAATGCAACCTCAAAGGGTATAAAATCTGATGATGTCACCTAGTGTGGCAATGAAACGTCTGCAGGAAAATAATCAAGCTCAGAGAACACCAAGGGCTCCATGGTTTAAAATCTACTAGGCTTTGTAATCCATTAGCATAGAGGGAAGTTTGATTAATGCAATGGTTTGAAATGGAGCAATAATGACCAGAGACTGGCAGTGGTAACAGCACATTTCATCCTATATAGTTGCCTGTCAATTATGTATGAGTAGATATCATTTTGACTCAACAGTGAGAAAAGAATTCTTATACAGTAAATCTATTGTATATCGGTAGTCCTTAACTTATAACCATTCATTTAGAGATCATTCAGAGTTACAATGGCACTGAAAAAATGACTTACAACTGGTCCTCACACTTACAACTGTCACAATATCCCTATGGTCACATGATTAAAATTCAGACCCTTGGCAGCCAGCATGTATTTACAATGCTTGAAGTGTCCTGGGGTCATGTGATCCCCATTTGCAACCTTCCCAGCTGGCTTCCATCAAGCAAAGTCAATGAGGGAAACCAGATTTGCTTCACGTCCTCATGATTCACTTAACAGCTGCATTGGTTTGCGTAACCATGGCAAAAAGGTAAAACTGGGTGCAAACCATTTAACAACTGCTTCGCTTAGCAACAAAAATTCTGGTCAAGTTGTGATTGTAAGTCAAAGACTACCTGTAGGGTTCTGATCCCTTTTTAGTTTTTAGTCTTGCAGAAACATCCATAAAACATAATAAGAAAAAAAAATTGCTAAATTTTGCTAAAAGATTTTGGGAACAAAGCCATACACTTCCTGCAAAAGTTGGCAAATTACAGTATTTTAAAACTCCGTTTCTAATACGTTGACAGCGTTGTAATCATAAACCAAAATTTTCTGTTCGCTAATATTTGCTGTACAAGTCAAAAGTTCTTTCTTGCCCTCATCGCGTAATGCTGCTCATTCCTTCCCTGATAATGCTACAGATGTGTTTTCAGTGTGACAGGATGTGCTCCAAATACTGTTTCTGAGAGCTGCAATAAATGTTGTGAGAATAGACTAGCTGTATCTAGCCATTTTCCCTTCTGTAGTTTTTCCCATGACTTTTTGTTTACTTAACTTTCAGCCTGATGTTGTAGTTCATCAACTATGCTGAGAGAAATTCCTTTGATTTCATTACATTTTTGTTGTCATTTATCCCCAGTATAATGTTAGTTCCCATAACCTTTAAGTGCCAGAATTAGTCAAACACCAGAACAGAAGAATTCCCACTGCACTAGTGGCAGCGGGGAAACGTGCTAGGCATGCAGCAAACTTCGGAGCAGTTTCAACATCCAGTGTCGTGTTTCCCATCACTAAAAAGGGGGTGGGGGTGGGATGGAGAATGACAGCTGGCAAATTTGCCAAAGTGCTCTCCAAGATTTATACATCAGCTTAAACCAGAATAAACATACCAGATCAGCACGTCCCAGTCTACTGCGCTGGGACTACAATTTCCAGGATCCTAATTGGTTTGGAGAAACTGATGCTAAAACAGATCCTGAAGGGTTTGTTTGCGCAGGTGCATTGCAAAGGAGACAGAAAAAATGCAGGGGGGGGTTAAAACACCAATGCATTTTCTTGCCACAGGCTGAAAAGCAGTCGGAGCCTCATTCCTCCAGGGCCAATCAAGTTGGCACCCAAAGCAGAAAATGCCAATGAAAATTCAGGAACAATAAACACATTATAATTTTCCGCCACATCACAGCATCTGAAGCAGTTACCTGACGCACTCAATGGATTTTTGGGCAAAAAAACTCTCTCTTACGGGTCACATTTCAGTCGTATATTTAACAGATTTCTTTAAAAAGTATAGCTGTTTCCAAGTAGGAAGTTGTGTCTAGTTACATATCAAGGAACGCTCGTATGTGGTCTGTAATTTTTTTTTTTCCGGGTGAAATCAAAATTAAATCGAAAAGTGTTTTTGAACATCTAAAGAGAAAAAGTTGTTTTCCAAAAAAATCAGTGAGCAAACAGTCTTTCGGGTAGATAGTTAAAACCAAAGACATTGGACTACCAGTTCAATTAAAATATCCTTCTCTCTTTGCCACACGAACAAAGTGGATTCAATATACATAAACTAATAGATTTGTTCTTCAAATTATTATATGCAAGCTACCTCTGCCAGCTTTTTTAGTATTTTTTATTTATAAAAATTTATTTGATGCCTGCCAGACGCTTTGAATCTATCTGATATTGATGCTTGTTTCTTAAAAATGTAGCCATGTGGAAATTTCCATTTCCAAAACTACTTGGCAAACATAGTCAGATGATAAAGGTGATATCTAGTTCTCCATTGCAGAATCTAATTAAGGCTTATCCTGTTGTCTCTGGAGAATTCACAAAGTGAAATCCCATTTCTGACTTAACAATCTTTCTTATATATCAACTATGCATGTTTCATTTATTTTTCATCCTGTACTTAGCTTAATGGGCATATTTCATATCATTCTATGACCGCAATCCATAGTCTCTACTGCTTTCCACATACAGTAATGGTTATATTGATCAGGAAATACAACTGATAATAACTAGTAGTAATACTACTATTAGTATTACTAATATTAGTAATACTACTAATAACTAGTAGTTATTTCTTGTTTTCTTTCAGCAGCAGTGGCCTCTTGATTTCTTCTTCTGAACAATGTCACGAGTCATACAATTATTTAAAGTATTAAACTTTATGCAAAATTGGTTTTTATTTTTAGATATAGTAGAAATCCTCAATAAGAAGAATGTATGTATTTTTCTTCGTGTAATTTGCCCTACTTGTATAAGAAGCATAGAGTGGTAGATAGGGATGTCCCCATCTATGGAACAAGATCAGTCTCAGATGTTATCCAGATATAGAGGAACAGAAATAAAGGAGCAGCATCTCATCTTTACATATCAGGAATATAATTTGGAATGGCATTTGTAACGTTTATATGTAAATCTACTGCATAGTTCATGTATACTATGTTATCTGATGAAGGAGTGGCTCCTGTCCTATATGAAGGGAAGGAAGTACAAGCAGTATTTACAGATCAGCAGCTTTTTCAGAATGTCCGTGATAATTCTTATATATATTCATTTTTTTATATTTGTATATTCTTCTCAAAGCTATTGTGAGAAATTCCTTATTTTGCAATGATCTAGATCAAGTATAGATACAGTATTTGCAGTATTTTGATTAAAATATTTATTTCTTCATATAATTAAACACAGTGACCCAGAAAATAATGGTTGATTATATAAACAATTTAGAGAAATGTGGTAACTAATATTGTTCTTAGGAAAAGATATGATTTCACTTGGTTAATTTAGATATAATAAATGACATCAAAAGATACAGAGTTTCTTTATTTCATTTATAGATAGTTTTACATACATGTAATCAAATTTATATTATTAAGTACAAAGTGCCAACATTTATACCATCATGTCCAAGAGAATGCAACTCAATAATTTTGTCTTGCTCTGTTCTATAGTAATTCAGTACAATGTCCATTATTGTAATTCGTAAGTTGTTCAGTTGCTATAATGACTCAGAATAAATAAAGCCAGACATTGTGTAAAGTGAATGGACCCTAGAAAAATCTTCTAATTATAAGATTGCAGGAGTCGATTAATATTGTTAAATTAAAATACCTTACCAAATGATACAGTTAAAGGACTATTTATGTTTTTGAACAAATATGGAAAAGAAAACAATGACATAGGGAGTAGAAAAGACCAATTTATATTCTTTATGTATTCATTTATGTGCTCAAGAATTCACAATCCACCCTTCAACAATATACTGGTAGTTCTCACTTTATAACAGCAGTTGAGTCTGGAATTGCCATTGCTAAGCAATGCAGTCATAAATTAGGTCATCAAGTGACAGTACCACTTAATGATGGCAATTCTGGGACTCCTGGTTGCTCTTTTTAAGGAAGTCATTGCAGGTCATTGAGCAAGGATGTCATTTGCAACCTCCTGCCAGCTTCCCCGTTGACTTTGCTTATCAGAAGCCAGTAGAGAAGGTTTCAGATAGCAATCATGTGTCTGTGCGATGCTGCAAAGTTATGTTTGCAAGCCAGACACCGAAGGTCCAGATCACAATCATGTGATCATAGAGATGCTGCATCAGCCAGAACTCTGAGGACCAGTCATAAGTACATCTTGTATGTTTGAATGAGAGATTGTTAAGTGAGGACCACCTATATCAAACAGAACTACCTGATGTAAAAGCTGGAGTCAGAGGCTCTCAAGTTCACATCATGATCTGATGGTTAATGGAAAAGGTAGAGAAGTTATTATAGAAATGGCCATATATACTAATAATGTAAAGCAAAATATTGAGGCTATAATATTTAATTCTACTGTGCTGAAAAGAGTCAGAAGTCAATGCTTTTTTTACTCTTTATCCCACACTTTTCCCATTTTCTCACTGTTTTCATTTTTATTTGTATTTTATAAGCTAAATAAAAAATAAAGTCGATGGAAAAGTTAAAGAAGTTTCACACTGATGTATTGATTATATTAAAGCATTGACTACGTAGATTACATCCAATTGTAGATTGCTGTTATAGAAAGAATTGCATCATGACTAAGAAACAAACATTAGAGTATGAAACAGCTAAATGGTTTAAAATTGGGAAAGGAGTTCTCAAGCTTGTATCATATCACCATATTTATTTAACCTGTGCAGATTATATCATGAGAAATGCTGTAGTGGAAGGAAAAGAATTTAAAATCACCAACAGGAGCATCAGCAGCCTCAGATGTGCTGATCATACCATGCTGATAGCTGGACATGAAGAAAATGGAAGTAATATCTTTTTGAAGGTGAAAGAAAACAGTGTAAAGATCAATACAATAGTAAAAAAAATCCTAAATTTAGGCTAACAGGCAATGCTAATTCAGTACAGAGTAGTAATAGTAGTAACAAACTTTGTCTTCCTGGTCTCAGAATTCATAAGGATTATGACTGTAGCTGTAAAATGAAAAGCCACTCATTATTGGGAAAAAGATTGACAAAGCTGTACAAAATATAAAAATATGGAGATATTGGACTCATAGTAAAGGTTTGTACATTCATGGCTTTGATTTTCACAGCTGTACTATGACTGTCAAAGTAGGAAAGTAAAAAGACTGAACTCTTCCAGTAGAGGTACTGGAGAAAATTGCAGGGAACATCTTAGATCTAAAGAAGCAAATACTTTAGTATTAGGTGAAGTGAAACCAGACCTGTTACTGGAAAGACTAATAGTGAAGCTTAAGCTTAAATATTTTGGACATGCAAAGGAAACTAACAGTTGATGGAGAAGACCCTTATGCGTGAAAAATTTTTGAAAACAGTCAAAAAAAGGCTGATTGAAAACAAGCCATGTAGATACTATCACAAATGACAAAAGCTTTATCTTACCAGGACTCAAAGAAACTGTTGCTGACAGATAATTCTAGTGAAATGAGACCCATCAAGTCATTAAGAGTTGGAACTAGTGGAACAATTGAACACAACAATAGGTCTAATAAATAAGTAATGCAATTATATTACAGCTATGGTAGGAGCATTTTGACTCACTATTTCTGAGGATCAATAGTTTCCAAAAGAACTGAGAAATATATTTTTTAAGCATTCAAAGTCTATAAGCCTCATATTTTTTAAATAAGCTAATTTCAAATAAAATATTTGCCAGCTATAGTAGCCCTTTTTTGGCCTAGCTTCCAGACATATACCACAACTATCCTTAGACTTTGTTGTGTTCCCAAAAGCCATTTCTGTCAAAAAATATTGTGGTTCTCTAAAAATAGGAGAAAATGAAGTAATATTTGTTCATTTGGAAGTAAGTTACATTAAAAAATGGGAGATTTATTCATATATAGTGTGTTATATAATCCTACATGTTACACTTAATTCTTAACCCTATAAAAAAGTACAATGGAAAATAAAGTTTCAGATTTGTGTGCCATACTTGCATGCACACACACATACACAGTCCCATATTATTAGTCCTGTGCTGGAAAAGACCATGTTTTCTCGCAACCACATATTCATTCATTTTAGTATTAGATATTAAATAAGACTCTGAGCACTTGGCTTTGTCTCTTTTACCCTTGGACATGATGTTCTGTACCAGGACGTTCATGCTAGTTCAACTTTTGCAATGACCATTGTTTTGTTAGAATCTCTCTCATCTTAGATTGTGCAATGAGCTGTAAAAACTATTTTGAAATCTATATGGCAGTAATAAAAGCCATATTTTACTTAGTGGTTCAGATTTTACCAGAATTTGTCTCGCAATACTTCTTATTAGCATAAATTCAATATATATTTTTATATATTACTTGAAGATATTTTTAAAAACTTCAGTTAAACAAAATCATTGCCGAAAATATCTGTGCATCAAGCAAGCTGATATATAAGTACTTGTGAAGAATGTAGTTGAATCCATTTTATATTCATACACAAAACACTACACATTTTTATGGAAGAAGAGAACCAGACCAGGCATGAAATGCTATGGATTGTACTAACTGCATTGCCATATTGTTTCAGCACAGATGGCTCATAATGTGTTGTAATTTACAGGTCTCCTTTTACAAAGACGTTCCTGGTAATGTTTTTGAAGAACTTGTATAGACATCAACTCATATGACCCTCGCCCACATGAAAATTCTCGCGCACATTAAAACTAGCTGTGCGGTGACATGGTTGCCTTCTTACCAGAAGGTTTGCCATTGTCCATATAGCTATGCATAGCCCTTCAGAGGTCAATTCTAATTAACTTGACTCTTGATAAATATATTTAACAGGTCTGAGCAAAACATTCAGTGAGGCCCTTCCTCAAGATCCTCGCTGCAGCTGTTCAAAACTGTTTGCTGCTCCTTTGAAGCAATCCAGCAGATGCACAGCAGTAGCCTCCAGTATCAGGAAGGCTTTCGAACTAATACTGCTACTTCAAGGAACAGATCTCGAGATCCACTGCTTGAATTAATTACAAAGGCCTAAAAAAAGATTAGAAGCATATAGGTCAATTTATGTTTGCTTTCACAATCCTCTTTTCTTTTCTACTGATTTTAGAAGTGGTAGATTTATGAACTCTAGTACTAGAGAAATTGAATGCTTATATTTGCTTATTTCCATTAAATATAAAACCTATTCTAATCATATTGCTTGAGGTCTTCAGGATTTATTTATCCATACTTGTGCTCCTCTGTTTTCATTGTGAGCTTTCTTGAGCTGGGTTCAGAATAGGGTTATCTAAAATGAACTGATTTGGGTACAGGGTGATATTATTATTTGTAATCCAAGGTTAAAACAGTTAAATAGTTCAGACCTAATAGATGCTCCAGTTAAGTTTGCAAGACAGGCCAGGAAAAAAAACGGTGAGCCTTCTCTTTCAGCCTTTTGCTAAACAGAAATGAGCAAGATTTTTTTTAAAATAATTAGTTTTTTGTGAAGATTTTTCAGAACAGATCCTCAAACAATAAGATTATTATATTTTGTAATAAAAAACCGTGATAGAAATGAAGGGAAAAAGAATGGAAAAGTTGCTAAAATGAAAGAAGTTCAAAAACATTAGTAGTAACAAAAATAATTTAAAGTTTAGTGTAAAATTCTGGAGACCAGTCATTCATTCATTCAATCTATAGGCTGCCAAACTCAAAATGACTCTCATCAGCTTACAATAAAAACAATAATAAAAACAGTTTAAAACCCTTTAAAAAAGAAACCAACCGTACCGTGAGAGAGGAAGAGCCAAAGATATATGTGGAGGAAGGAGGTAAATACTAAGTCACCAACCACCTCCAAGATGATGTACCCCTACTGGAGCTCCAAACCAACTGGCAGAGTCTTCTAGACCCTAGAAGGCTGCAAGGGTGGGCACAGACCCACCGTTGGTCCCATGCCATGAAAGGCTTTAAAGGTCAACACCTTGAATCGCATAGCTTATAAAGGAGTTACATGGGCCATTCTATTGGCCCCTAAAATCATCCACACCCTGGCATTCGGCACCAGCTGCAACCTCCAGATGTTCTTCAAGGGTGGCCCCATGTAGAGCACATTGCAATAATCCAACGAAGAAATGTTGAGGGCATGAGTGACTGAGTGAAGGGACTTCTGGTCTAGGAAGAGGCACAACTGGCGCACACAACATGAAGTTGCACAAAAGCCCTCCTAGCTGCAACTGCCACCTGTTCTTCAAGAAAGAGTTACAAGTCTGTGAGAACCCCCAGATTGTACACCGGATCTGTCTGGGATAGTGCCACCCTGTCCAGAATTAAAGATGTTAAAGTCCCAGAACCAGCACTGCCGGACACCCAAAGCCATTCAGTCTTGCCAAAGTTCAACCAAAGCCTGTTGTCCTCCATCCAGACCTGTACAGCCTCCAGACACTGAGTCAGGGCCAACACAGCATCATTTGGATCATCAGGGATGTGACAGATGATCTCACTCAGTGGTTTCATGTAGATATTAAAAAGGAGAGGAGAAAGTACCGAGTCTTGCAGCATACCACAAAACAGCAGTCATGGACTGGACTTCTCTTTCCCTATTAACTCTGATTGGGACTGGCCTTGGAGAAAGGAGCCAAACCAGTGCAAAACTGCACCACCCAGCCCCAACCCCTGCAGCTGACCCAAAAGGATATTTGATTGGTGGTATTAAACACCAATGGTTGATGGTATTAAACACCACCAAAAGGTCAAGGAGGGCCAGGATGGATGCACTACCTCTATCCCACTCTTGCCAGAGATCATTAACAAGAGCAGCCAGTGCTGTCTCCATCCTATAACCGGGCCTGAACCCAGACTGAACTTATTCCAGGATCCTCTGTAGCTGCCATACAATCACCTTCACTAAAAAGGTAAGTGGGAGACTGGATGATAATTGTCCAGACAGGTGGAGTGCAACAAACCAGATACTCCTTAAAAGGACCAGGAAATATCCCCTCACAGTAATGCATTTATCACTGCATGGGCCCAGCTGTTAGTCACCATCCTGGCAGCTTTCACCAACCAGGAGGGATACGGATATGAGTGACAGGTGGTTGCATTGACAGCATTGAGGACCTTGTCACTTCATCAGGGGCATCAGGATCCAATTGTTCCCAGATAACTGGGCAAGACTCCTCCCTAGGCATCTCAAGTGGCCCTGCATCATGCATGGTTTCCAACTGGGACTGAATTTGAGCAACCTTGTCCACCAAGTGTTCAGCAAATTCCTCTGCATGGCCCTGTAGATCTCCTGAATCCCCCCTTCTAAGAAGGGATCAGGTGACTCTCAATGGGGCTGAAGGATGACACTCTGCAGATGCAGAGAAATAATTATGTTTTGCTGCCCTTATCGCCATAAGGTAGGCCTTAACAGCGGCTCTAGCTTGTATTCAGTGGGATTCCTCCATTGTCTTCCACCAGCGGTACTCCAGATGTCTCTTTACCCTTTTCAGCACCCGTAACTCTTCCGTAAACCATGGGGAGTGTCAAGTGTGATGAGTAGAGAGTGGCTGCATAGGTGTGATCCTATCCAAAGCCTCAGATTCTCTTTGATTCCAGGACAAAACCAGGGCTTTGGCAGGACCATGCAGCAATACCCATGGGACATCCCCCTGCTCCCTCTGAAACCCTTCCTGGTCCATCAGTTGTGAGGGTGGACCACTTGAATAGGTCCAACCTCCCTGCAGAGTGGGGTGGCATAAGAGAATCTCAAAGACAAGGGCATGATCTGACTATGACATGGGGGACATTGAAATTTCCTCTCCAGGTCACATTGCCATTGCTCTGACAAAAAAATAATAATATCCGGAGTGTAGCCACTGTCTCAAGTAGGGCCCGAAATAATCTGGGATAAGCCTATGGCTACCATGGAAGCCAGGAACTCCTGAGCTAATCCTGAGAACAAACCCAGGGACAGCAAATTGAAATCCCCCAGGACCATTAGCCTGGGGAAATCCACTCTGAGATAGCCTCAAACAGCTCAGGCAGGGAGGATGCTATGCAGCAGGGAGGCTGATGCAGTAGCAACAGTCCCAACTGATCAAGCCTCAAGAACAGGGTCTCACAACTGGACACAAGCAAGGCCCTTGGAGGCAAAGAGAGAAGCTCGGTTTACCACTGCCACCACCCCCCGGAGTCTCAGCTGATGTCAAATCTTGAATCTGGCTGGACACATCTCCAAGAGGGCAGCCCCCCCTCCAGGAGCCAGCCAGGTTTCAGTAATGCACATCAGGTCCATGTGCTTCTCCTCAATGATATTACAGGGGAGCTGTCATATTAACTGACCTAGCATTCATCAGCAGCAACTGGTCTGCAGGACTCCAAGGGTATGCTAACTAGGGACTGGGCGTGAGCACAGATTAATATACACATTGTGTATTCCAATGGTGTTTGATACAGATTAACTTAATGACCTGACTGCGGTCATATGATCAAATTCAAGCACTTGGCCACCCACCTGCATTTACAACCATAGAGTGCACTTCAATAACCCCCATCTGTCTGCTTCCCGTCCATGTCTATCTTTTGGTCTATATTTGCATGAGACCTCAGGTAGAAGGCCTTGTGTGCCCCTAGCTGCCTTGTGAAGAGCCAGGCCAGGCATGCCTTGTCAATAGTGAGAACAAGAAGATGGTAAAGGTTAGCTAGGGTGATTGGGGCCTCAAAATGCAGGGCAGCTGTGGCTTCATGCCATGCTGCTGCACTGGGGCAGCTGGGGCTTCATGCTGGGCTTTGGCAAATGCATGCCCAACTACCATCCCCATCAACAGCCACCCCAACCTAGGACCTTCTTGCAACTTCCTACCAGTTTCCAATAAGCAAAGTCAATGGGAAAGCTAGCAGACAGTCTCAGAGATCCTCACTTAGTGATCCATGATTCTCACTTAACTACTACAATGGGGACTGCCAGGAGTGCCATCGCTGTTATGGTCACATGACATTGCGCTTTACAACCATATCAATGACAAAAATTCCAGTCCCAATTATCATCATAACCTGAGGACCACCTGTATACAAAAGATTAGCAATGCACCTGAGTACAAATCACTTTATAAGATATATCCTAACACAGATTGGGCTCTGAGCAACTTGTAGTCTGGATCCATTAATTGCAATTAAGTGACATAGAACACTTGACTGGTTATCATGTTCTTTTCATATAATAAAGAGGATCAGTAGAAAGTTAGTTTTCATATCTAACAGATACAAATAATTTGAAAATTCATACAGTTATGATAGAGCATATCAGAGTTGATTGTCTGCTTAGGCCTCAGTTGGAGAAGTAATTGTAGATCACCTAAAAACAGAAAATCATCTGGGTGCAGAAGACTAAAAAACTATTCATAATTATGAACTTGTAACCAAAAGTGAGCTGCTTAACTAGCTGGCAACATTTTGCCACCTTTGAATGATCTGAAGCTAAACAGGGTCAGACCTACTTAGTACTTGAATGGGAAAGCATCAGGAGATGCCTGAATCTAGATTACTATGAAAAGTTTAAAAAGCAGGCATCTGGACTGGATTTTTCAAGTAGAAGACGTTTCACCTTTTATCCAAAAGGCTTTCTC
>JANHZU010001281.1:72787-87229 GCA_032468055.1 Acrochordus granulatus
AAATAGATTCTTTCTGAATCAGACAATGTGATTGTCTGGATTTGTTTTCACATTTTGTCTCTCATAGTTGAGGTATAGCTATGATGACAATCACAGGCCTCTCTCATCTTTTTAAGTGGGAGAATTTACACAATTGGTGGCTGACTTAATCCTTTTTTGCCCCACTGTAGGTGCAACAGGTCTCAGTACTCTATTTTTGTTCATTATCTACATGAAGCTACTGGGTGAGGTCATCTGACAATTCAGGTTGAGATCCATGATACCTAGCATTACATCTCCACCCCAAACTACTTGCACAATATGGCAAAGGTCTTGTCTTGGTATCTGGAGATTATGGGAGTCTTGAGTGTGGAACAACAAACTTTAGTTAAATTCTAGAAATCTTAATGGGGACCTTCCATGAGTAGTTGCACTGGATTCCCACAGCAGGTGGAAGCTTTGCCTTGAAGGATCTTTATAGTTACATATTGTGCAGCAGTTGCCCCATTCCTGGACCAGAATACCCTGCTCATGGGCATTCGTGCCTTAGTCACCTTTCATTTGAATTATTCTAAAGTGGGGCTGCCATTGAAGAGTATCTGGAAGCTTCAGCCAGTGCAAAATTTAGCAGTGCAGACAATTATGAGTGCCTGTCATTTGGAACTCTGTTCTGCAAACAGCACTGTTGGTCAGTATGTATGTTTCCAGGTTACTGGCAGACTGACTTTCCCTGGTTGTATATATCTGTCTGGTTAGATCTGGAAGAAGACACATGCTCCAGGTATCATCTGCTAGGGCGTATCGTTTGGCAGAATCCAAACTTTTGTGAAAAGCACCTGCCCTTTGGAACATCATTCTTCCTGATATCAACTTGCCCTGACCCTGCTGGTCTTCTGTAATGCCTTGAATGCCTGGTTTGTTGTCAAAGCTGCATCCCCAGATATAGCTGAGCATGTATTATTGATAATTGGTGGCGGCAGCTGGTTTTTCTTAGCTCCTATATATGTTATTTATAATGTTGTTTTGTGGTTTTTATCTTTTTATTGTCAGTCACCCAGAATCAGGAATTTGACATGGGCAGGCATAATAAATAAATATGAATACACCATCCAATCACCCTACATCCTATATACTATGCATTAAAATATATTTCTATAAACTCCTCTTTCTCTCTGGAGAGAGAGCGATCATCAGAGCCAGAGCTAGTTTGGTCTTGTAATTAAGGCACCAAGTTAGAAACCAGGAGAGATAGTCCAACCTTAGGCATGAAAACTAATATAGTCTAACATGTGAGGGGCAGAATTCAGAAACTTTTTATTGGCATTTCCAAGGGTCTTTGGTTTCAGCTTTTTGTCCATTAGATGTTGACATAATACCATTGTCTCACAGCACCTGACCTTTTGACAAGAAACTTGGCGTGCAACAAAGGGATAACAAGTGATAGGGTGGAGGGAAACAATAAAAGTATGTCTTATGAGAACTTAGAAAAACTCCTGACTGAAAGTGATTGACAGCTTACGGTTTCTGCTTGTCACCAATTGTTTATTGGAACTGGCAACCTCCACACTTCAGAGTAACAGAATGACAGAAAAATAATGTTCACTATATACAGCATGTACACAGGCATTTTCACCATACACAAAGCTAGTGATCTTGACAATCTTATCTCCAGAGTCATCTGTGCACAAAAAGACATCATCTATCAGACATTATGTGAACATTACAGTGAAATGACATTCCAAGTCCAGTGAAAATTCAGCGTAATATAAAACATACCAATCTACTGCAAATGACATCCTTTAAAATAAAAAGCATTTATTCAGTAGTCATTTAGCCAGAGTCTGAAGCAGAGATGTGTTGTGTAGTTATAAGTCTCTTAAGTGAAGCAACCTCTGCAGACAAATTTGCGATGCCCTGTTTCAAGTACAAGTTTTCTGTCTCAGAGCCTTTGTAGGAATTGTCTTTAACATCAAGCCCTGTGGTTTTGCAGCCACTCTGAGTTTTTTCAGTGAGTTCTTTTTGATGGTGCCAGTGTTCTGGTTTCAGAGACCAATCTTGGATATTAGTCACTTGAATTGAGAAAGGAGTGTGAGTAGTATGTACTAAATTTTGTGCATTATGCTTTTCAAGTTCAAAATTACTTTTAGATGACACATCAACCAGTGACAATCGTTTCTGAGTGGCATCATATTCATTATCCAATGTTTCCACTTTGATTTGCATGGCCTTTGCCTTAATTCTCAGTTTATGAGGAAGTGCAGAAGAGCTTACCTCTGGAACCTTAACTATAGCATTAGCATTTTTAAGTTCAACAGGAGAATGGATTGGACCTTTAGGAACCTGCTGCTCATCTTCTCCATCTGATGACTTTCCCACAACACCCTCATCAGCTTCTGAAGTCCTTGGAGAATTGCTGGAGGACCTGTTCGCTTGCAACAGTGGAGGGGAATGTGAATAGCCATTAAAATGGCTTCCCATGAAGCCTGGATACATTGATGTTGTAAAGGACCCTCTTTCATCTCGCGAATCTCTTGTATAATTTTCTAATTCCATAGGTTCCTGCTTTATGATTTGGAATTTATTATCGGTATTTCTGCAACTGTTTTGTGTAGGGCTTGCTTGAGTATGCTCCACTGATGACACTTCAGATACATCAGACAAAGAGCTTTGTGGGGAGTGCTTAATGACAGATATACAACTACTGCTCATAATAGTTGGCTCATGTTCATCAATGAAAGTGTTAATGCTTGATTTGGAATTCTGATATTCCTGAAAATAAACAACTGTTGAATTGTTGAGCTTCTGAATCTCTTGGGCATATGCAGAAGAGCTTATTAAACCAAACTTTAGCTTCAGTGAAAGTAACTCAGCTTTTAAAGTGGCATTTTCTTCTCCCAGTGCAATTAGCTTGTTCTCTAAAACAAGATCATTCAGTCGCCGCTTTTCCCGAGACCTTTTGGCAGCTTCATTATTTTTCCGCCTTTTTTCCCAGTACATCGCATCTTTCTTTTCATCTGGAATGAATTCCCGTTTTCTCCGGCATGCTGAAGCCTTGGTTTTCACAATGGCTCCTTCTGCAAGTAACAGTTCATCACCAATAGCCACGTCATCTGAGACATCAGTCAATGTAGAATTAAGAACCATAATTTTGTCCATATTGCCATTCGCATCAGCAGATGCTTGTTCTGTTTTAATAGACTGCATTTTTCTTAGCTGCATCAGAAGCAAATTTCTGGAAATATGAAATAATAATACAATAGGATAACTTTTTGGGACCTGTTGAACTCGAAAAAATTGATATATGCAATGGTTTTAATTCCATAAGCATTATTCTGTTTATTCCATAGTCATCTCAGGCATCTTGGTGAAATGTTGCTCTGAGCTGATCCATCTGACAAGCTTCTTTAAAACCTGTGGCATACAAAAGAGTAATAGTTGTTTAGTTGCTAAATTCAGTTTCTTTTTTTAAAAAAGCATTTGAAACATCTTTAATAATTGTATCTATTTTATGTATCTATTTTTTATCATTTAAACAATATTTATACTTTCTCATAAATTGACTCAGTTGGTTAACTGAATATGTAAGTAAACAATCCAGAAAAAAAACAGAATACCCTCAGACCAACATAACTAAAACAAATTTTGCCCAATCACAAAAACTTACATCAAATGTCTGCTTAAAAAAAAAGTCTTCTCGGGGCAGCTTGTTTCATGCATAATAAACATAAAAAGGGGCAGAGTTATGACTACACAATTGCGTCTACTGCCTTGAATTTTTTGACACCCACCCCACCCATCTCACAGATCCCCCTGATATAGAAGCAACCACAGAGAAGGTCTTCCTTCTACCAAGTCTTTTGCCTCTTACAGTGATAAAATCTTGAGGAAGTCCTCTCTTGATATTTTTATTCAGTGAATAGAATTATTTTGGTAAGGTGATACCTAATATAAGCTGGCACTGTGCTTTACATTCATTTCTTTATTAAACAAATTTATATTTTTAAAATGGGAGGGAGGAAGGAAGGAAGGCAACTCACACACGATGACTCCGGGTGGTTTACAACATTAAAAATCCACAATCTAAAACCTCTAAATCCCCCATCTCACCTCTATTTATAGACAGTAGCATTTACATTGCATTACCTATTATATTTATATCTTATGGAGTGCAGACCAGCTTTTAATAAGTACATGTTTAAAAATCAACTAATTACATAATTAAAAACACATTAATAAACACAAGCAGCATCTATCTAGAAAACTAGCTTAGTTATTATTTCTGTAACTAAATGAAATCTACTTGTTTTAATATGTATGTAGTGGATAGAATCATAAATATATTTATTATATGAACAATTTTTTAAAAATCCAATAAACCACTTTACTTGCATTCCTCAAAAAGAATTAAAACCAAGCTACTTTAAACACATATGCATATACACAGAGACACACAAACATACACACACATAGATATACACGTGGAAAAGTTTTTATGAGGTCTGCATTTTTAGTTTTGTTTGTTATGCATCTCATAGTTTCTGTGAAACTATATGAGTGATGCACTGACTGGGTAGCATTTTTACTTTCGTTGTACATGGTGCAATGACAATAAAGATTATTATTATCATACTGTATATATTAAACAGAATGGGTTGATGGAACATTTCTGTTTGGCATCAATTTAGAGAGCAAGTGCAAGTTTTAAAACTTCTTTGGGTGCATAATTTGGAGAAGAATTTAAAGGCGAAAGTGGAAGTAGGTAGTGTCATAGAGACCTCACTGTTTTTCCTTACAGTTACCAATAAAAACTGCCACCTAAAATTTGCTCTTTTACTCTCATATTTTGGAACAATGAACTTGGTGTGCTAGGTGTTAAAAGTAGTTTCAAGTGCTATGAATTGATCATCACTAATCTAGAGAATCATCTATTCAGTTATTATGGCTGATTAGTGTCCTATGCTCCTTATTCATTGATATCCTGCCTTTATTATTTTCATAAACAACTCAAGGCAGCAAACATACTTAACATACCTTCCTCCTCCTATTTGCCCCACAACAGCAACCCTGTGAGGCGAGTTGGGCTGAGAGACAGGCCCAAGGTCACCCACATGGCTTTCATGGCTAAGGCAGGGTTAGAATTTACAGACTCCCACTTGCTAGTCCATTATCTTAACCACTGGACTAAACTGGCTCTGTTACAATGCAAAAAAATGTAAGATTAAAAGTCACAAAGCAAGATTATATGCAGACTTTATAAGATAGTATTATTGTTTGTACGGAAAATCTGTTTAAAGTTTTTCATGCTAAAAATCAATAACCAAACCTAACTATATTTTTCCCTAGGGAAGTTATAATTCTGAGCAGAGAAAAACAATTCATTCACAGAAATACATTATTCCAAGCCATCTCTATGCAAAATACATCAGCCTCCCTTCATATTACATTTTTTGGACAAGGAAGAAATGGCTTACAACATGCAGGTAACATCCGTAACATTTATGATAATATCAAAATGAACAAGCATGACAACCTTTTCAGATGGAGAAGTATGCTTATTTTATGCATCCACTTCACAGTTATGTTTAAGAGAATCATTGTACGCAATGCCAAATCTGCATCAGATAGAAAAATTAGAATTCCCAACCAGGCATGTATTCGGATTTTTTGGGATGTACAGTATGCATATTGACAATATTTTATTTCTGGTTCTGTAACATATCAGAAAAATCTATGTGACTTTTTGATATTTTACACTGCCAGATGCAAACTTATAGTGCTCAACGTTAGGATGGACCCTCCCCTCAAAAAATATTTAAAACCCAGTTTTAAAGTTCTGATAGTCTCCCCTCCCTGTGGTCACTTGACTGCATTTCAAGTGCTCAACCAACCCGAATATACAGCCATTTGCAATGCTTTTACACTTACATGACCGCAATTTATAATGTTTATGAAAACTGGCATTTACTTCTGGTTTCTGACAAAAACGCCCGATAGTGGACAATGGGTTCATTTAACAACCCTCACATTTGCTTAATGACTGCTGTAAAACATGCCGTAAAATCATATTGGCCACATGGGTGACTTGCTTTACCACTGTCACGACTTATGATCGTAACTGGCAGATTGAATTATAGTTGTAAGTCAAGGACTTTGTCAATATACTTCTGAGTTGTCTGTCAAATTAGCAAGATTTTAGGTACAGATAAACATCACGTGACCACACAGCTTAGCGACAGCAGTTCCAGTAGTCCCAATTGAAGTCATTAGGTGAGGATCATACCATTGTTATGCAAGTACCTCATGCTTCTGCTGCCCTACTATGCTCACCTTTGCTTCAGCTCCCGCAACCTGTCTTTTTTCCCCCATCTCTGCCCTTTTGGTGGCCCTGCATTCTGCTGCCTGCAGCTACTACTGCTGCTGCTCCCAGCTGACTTTTCCCATCCTCTTCCTCACACTGCTCTGGAGACACAATTGGCCAAGACAGCTTTTGTGAGCTCTTTGCAGTGCCCACCTATCTGCTCTCCATCTCTGTCCTTTTGGCTACACTTCACTCTGCCACCAATGCCGACACCTCCTGGCTGACCTTTGGAAAGGGCCAACAACTTTTAGTCTTTCGGAGCCATAATAAGTTGAATTTGTTATCAGTAATAGCAACAGTCACATAAGGAAAAACATATCATAAGCAATTTTACACTATTCCAGGGGGGGGAAAGCATTATATACATTTTACTGTTGATAACTCATTGGCTTTATGTTGAAGCACAGAAACCATGATGTAACTGCTTTCGAAGTAGTTCTTACAGAGTGGGTGATAAATAAAAAAAAAAGAAAGCATAAATAATGCTTTATAAAGTCAGGGAAATTAGAAAGGGCAGAGACATGCCTCTTGTGTTTGCCTGCATCATGATTCACTTGCTCTCTTTAATAATTGCTTAATCTTTTCTATATTAGTTTAGCAAACAATTTCTGACACACTTTTTTTGCTAGATCAGCGTAGCTAAAAGGAATCATACCGGCCCAAGTTTGGAAGAACTGCAGAACCGTTATTCTTAGATTTATATCTCACATTTATGTTGTACAATTTGAGGCAGCAAGCATAATATTCCTGCCCCCTCTTTTCCTCACCCACAACACTATGAGGTGTATTGGGCTGAGAGGGTGTGACTGGCCCAAGCAGCTCGCTCTCATGGTTGAGGAAGGACAGGAGTTTCTACTCTAGCACCTTAACCTCTACAGCAAGCTGACTCTTGCAGTAACTTAAATGTTCTTTTTAAAGACAGACAATATTAATCATTTTCATAATATATTTACAGCTGCGCCTACAATTTGCAGCATCGGTAAAATGATCCTAGAAACACATCCAATAATTTCTGTATCAGCAAGAACAGAAGGTCAACGATCAGTCAGAACAAATATTTCAAAAAAGTCATTAAAAGTTGCTTAAGCATTTAATTTTCCTTATTTATATGTTTAAAGCTTATGATAATTACTTCAATTTTTAAAAATAATTGAACTACAGCAAAATTTGGACGTAAACACAACAAAAGATGGTGCGTGGTGGCCGAGCGGTTAAGACACTAGGCTTGTTGGCCAGAAGGTCGGCAGCTTGGCAGTTCAAAACCCAAGCGCCGCCGCATAATGGGGTGAGCTCCTATTACTTGCTCCAGCTCCTGCCAACCTAGCAGTTTGAAAGCATGTAAAAATGCAAGTGGATAAATAGGTACCATTTCAGTGGGAAGGTAACAGTGTCCATATGCCTTGGTGTATAGTCATGCCAGCCGCATGACCATGGAAGCATCTTCAGACATGCTGGCCCTTCAGCTATGAAAAGGAGATAAGCACTGCCCCTAGAGTCAGCCATGACTGGCAGGGAAACCTTTGCCTTTTTTTAACAGCAAAATTCATGATTTTTTTGTTAAAATGAGGCTTCCCAATACTATTGCACTGTTTGCAGGAGCTCTGCTACTATAATTATAGTATTATTTCATATTTGTAAAAAGTTTGCTTTAGAAGTTGCCTATACTAAAGGTGCATATTAAGCATTTAATTAAAATCTAGGTGTAATAACTAAGATTAGGATACTGTACTGAAATATTAAACAACATATCTGAAAGCAATATCTAAATGACAGAAATTATTACAACACAGGTCAGATTTTTTTCATATTAAAGATGATATTCCAATCAGTTGATAATCTTACCTGTGATCAAGAAACAGTCTGGAAGTACATTTTTCAATCCAGGCTGTGGAATAACCAAAACATTTTTCTCACTTACTTTTGCTATTACTGAAAAAAGTAATAGCAAGAAAGTTTATTTCACAGCAAATCCATCCTTCTCAAAAGGGAATGAATCTTTGTTCTGTATATAACGGCAGGCGAACCTCTGATGTGCTTAACATGTTGGCACGCATCCTGCATAAATGTGTCCAACCCACAATGGAAAAAAGATAGCAAACCATTTAATTAATTGCAGATAGTAGTATTTGTTAAATATTTATTTTAACTATTTTCTATATTACTTTTCAAACTATGCATCATTACCACCACCCAGTAGTGTACAATATTAAAGTATGTTTTTTTTTAAAAATATGACCTGAAATGCAATAAAACACTACAAAGATAAAACTATATTGTAACATAAACACCAGTATCCCTGAGTAGTAAAACAATATCATTATGTGTTATACCAAGGTTAATAAAACATGTTTTCAGCAAGCACCTGCACGGAAATAAAGTTGGTGCTTGCTTTATTTTTAGTACTGTACACAGAGCTTTCCAAAGAATAGAGGCCATGGCAGAAAAGGTCTTTTTCCTCATCATTTATTACTGATATACAATAACCAAGAGGGACAAGTTCCTGGAAGTATCCTGTTCTCGTGTTTTTAAGGCATTATAGGTTAACACCAGCATCATAAACTTGGTTCAATGGAAAGTCAGCAGCAAATACAGCTCTTTCAACAGAGGTGATATCTGGCAATGGTGAGGCATTACACACAACATCCTAGCTGCTGGCACTTTCCAAGGGCAGCCCTGCATATTTTTATTATTCGATATGGCATGTTATTAATATCATACAAATGCAAAAATGGTTCAGTTTCATAGCATTGGAAATGTGGAATAGTTAGTAATTTAGAAGGAACACAATTTCATATTGTGTACGATATGTAAACGATAGTAAAGAAACACGTACACCAAACTGTCATCTTTCAAAAACTGTGGCTACCTTTTGTTACAATAAATAAAATTAAATGAAGGAAATGGTAAATAAAATATCATTTCCTTTGACAATATGAAAAGAATTCTTGAGGTTAAAATAAATCTTCCAGTAACACATTCAATATTTCTACTAACCACAAAGTTGAAGTGGGTTTTTTTTCTCACATTGTGTCTTTTCAAAGAGTTACTATTTTAAAAATTCTACTTAAACTTTGCAAGCTTCTATCACAGGTATCTATGTTGTATAGTTAGTTATGGCACAATATCCTAGTCGGACCTTGGTTCTCTTTCAGTTTCTCTGTATGCGGTGTGAGCTAGTATTTTATCGACAGTAAAGATAATGATAAAATGTTTTTAATAAACCAAGTAAATGTTTATTATTGCTTAATTTATAATTTCACTGGAAAATATGAGGATGTGTGTGTATATAATACATATAAACTAGTGAACTACAATTCCTCCAATTAATTTATTTCAAGTTTTACCGTTTCCCCGATGGTTAATTTCACATTTTTTTCTTTGTTGATGCATTGCCTCAATCCTCACTGACTCTAAATAGTTTACAGATATTAAGATAGTAATCAGAATAAACTGTACTTTTAAAAAATTAAATAACAATTCTAACAAGTAACAACTACGGTCAATACATTATCTACAGTCAATCCCCAAATGCCTTCCAGAAGGGCCACATTTTTCTTACCCAATTATGAATACTATCTTGCATGAGTCTCTCTTTTTAAAGAGCATTTAAACTACTAAAATTGCTTACAGCATAAGTAATTTTAATAATGTGACAAACAACAGTAACTAATTTGAATACCAAGAAGGGCAACATGAGAACTATGTTCGTAATGCTCCATCCCCACTTTTTACCTAGGCCGCACTTGTAAATGGTACTGCTTCTGTTGTCTTCAAAAGCATAATTTTTGAATCAGAGAATTTCAGCTATCAGAGTTCCCCGGATTCTGTGCCAGGAAGACTCTGCCATGTTTTTCTCACAAAGAACGGGACCATTTAGAAAATTTAACCTTTCCTGCAAAACCCAGCAACCAATCAATTGGGTAGGAAATGTTCTGTCTTCTGTGCTGAGACTCATTTAAGGTTAGTAGACTTTGCAAAAATAGAATCTTCCACAGAATTATCAATAGCTGCACATTAGTGAGTTACAAGTGGGGAGTAAAGGAGGTATAGTTGTATCCTTCCTTCTCCAGGAATCCCTGATGCACTAGGAATGATAGGAAGTGAGGAATAAGGCTATGTGTGAACATATGTCCCTGGTACATGTGTGCAGATATTAAAGTGTCTATGCACCGATATCATGTGCCCCCACCCCAGGCATCCACCAACACATTGGCAACTGGGATTGAAAAGACTGATTATTCCATTTTAAAATGACAAGGCAGGTAACAATTTAATTCTACCCAGGGTTGGGAGATTTAATGGCAAAAAAATGGCTGCTTAGAGGTGGAATGGATAGCTTATATTCAGCCTTAGCTTAATGGAGCCTTCCAGATAATTCTCTTTGGTTCTGAGGCAGTGTAGGAGAACATCATGCAATTTACTATTTTAATCCTTCTACACCTGGAGTTTGCATCACAATCATGAAATTCATTTGTAGAAGAGCAAATTGTTTCATACAAAAGAAATATATGATACAAGAGAGTTGCTAGCACTCAACTGAATCTATAAAGTGAGGATAGGAAGAGACTAAAAGCTGTATTGCCTGATTGGCCGTCAGTACCATCAACCCTCCCTGTTGAATTGAACAGTGCCATCATACCTTTATTCATACCTTTAATTAATCCAATTATTTCCAGTGTGATGTAAATTTGCAATGATATAACTGCAGATTATCACTGAACTGCCTAGCTTTCTTTGTCTAGCTTGCTCCTCAATCACGCAGTGTTGCTTTGTATTACTCTTTAGTCCTAAATTTATAAACAAGAACAGATATTAACTCTACAACAATAAGTCAAAATGCTGAAGACCAATATTGTCAATGAACGTCAAGAATGCTTCTATTAACTTTGCAACCTTTAGTCATCCATGCAAGACATGCAGAATATTCAGGCATGGGGCAAGACTTTGAAGGCATAATTAGTTCTATCTTGTCAGATTCTTGGTATTTTTAAGAGCAAGTTCTACACCTTGAAAGACAGGCAATGCTAACAATAGACACTGTTAACTACATACATTTAATTGTATATTTTTACACTTGAACTAATGGTATGATTCTTCATCTTTTCAAAGACATCATTTTTCATTGTCCTCAACCTTCTAAAAACAATGTGTGTTTCAAGAATCTTTCCTAGGCATGTTACTAATACTTAAAATCAGAGCTTAAATAAATAAGTCACAAAACTCATTTAAAATAAAATTAAACTTCTACCATTCTAGATGAAAACAAATATTTCAGTAGACACTGATTATAGCACATGCCTAAAACAATTATGTTATCAACTATTTTGGTTATTGACTCTGAATCAAATCCAAGTTTGATTTAAAAAACTAGAGTTGTACTCCTATTTGGGAAAAAACATATTAAATGCAATAGGCCTGATTTCTATTATTTATTTGTATCCCGTCTTTATTATTTTTACAAATAAGGTGGCAAACATATCCAAGACACCTTCCTCCTCCTCCTATTTTACCCACAACAACAATCCTGTGAGGTGAATTAGGCTGAGACAGTGGCCCAAAGTCATCCAGCTGGCTTTTGTGGCTAAGGCAGGACTAGCACTCACGGTCTCCTGGTTTCTAACCTGATGCCTTAACCACTAGACCAAACTGGCTGCCTATGTAGGTTTCTGCCATTAATCTCAGTTGCTTATCTATAACATGAAATTATGGCCATACCTGCATGCATCATTTAAGTTCTTCCTGTTTGCTGCTTATGCTAACTGGACTTAAAACAGCTTAAGAACATTTTATCAGCTGAGATAGTTGGACAACTTGCAGGGTATTCATTCCAGACAGGAGGCCACCTCGCTCTCCCATCAGACAGTTCTGTGCGAGTTGCGCCCTCTCTCCTTCTCTTCCAAGAAGGCAATTGCCATTTCCTTTCCTTTCTGTGGAAGAGGTCTTCCTGAACATATATACTTTTATAGTTGTGTTAAATTTATATATTCAGAGGTAAAGGTCAAAATACATGCATGTACACAATTGCACAGCAAAAAGAAAATTATCTTTTGCTGTCTTATTTTAAAAGTCTTCTGGACCTAACATTAGGGGTTATTTGATAGCGGAATAATTATAACTCTTGCTTTGTAAATAAAAGATTACTTGTTGGAAACCCAATATAAACACTGCTTTTAATTAAATGAATTGCCGATCTTATTAACACTCATTAATAGAGTGCTAATAATAATAATAATTAACAGAGAAGTTGCGCCTTCTCTATGCTGGCTGAGGAATCCTGGAAGTTGAAGTCCAGACATCTTAAAGTTGCCAAGGTTGGACATGCCTGGCATAGAGCCACTTCGTGTTAACTAGTTGTTGTATACTTTCCCGATGGAAGTGAAATGGGCTTCCGTTAAAACCCAATTTGCTTGCTCATTGGTTTCAGCATTTATTATTTTTTTCAATGTATTGTACCTGTTCTTGTGTGTGTGTGTGTTTGTTCAGTTCTGTAAACTGCTTTTGTGTCCTCGTCACTCATGTCCTAGTCACTTCCAGAGGGGACTACTGCAATGCACTTTACATGCATGAAAAGTATCCAGAAGCTTCAGTTGGTACAGAATGCAGCCGCGCAGGCAGTTAGAACAATGTTCTCCTAGAACAATGCTTGTTACGCCTTGCGTTGGTTGTTACTTTCCTTCCAGGTCCAATTCAAGGTGGTTTTAACCTTTTAACGCCCTTCATAGCATGGGCCAGTGGTATCTGAAGGACTGCCTCTTCCACGTCATCTGCCCCATTAGATCTCACAGAGAAGACATGCTGCGGATATTATCGGCTAGGAATCTGCATTTGGTGGGCTCTAGAAGACATGCTTTCTCTGCCGTGGCACCTGCGTTATGGGACAGTCTTCCCTCCAAAATTAGATTGGCCCCATCCCTCTTGACATTCCAAAAGACCCCCAAGACCTGGTTACATGACCAGTCCCGAGGCTCCTACAGAACCAGAGACTTGTATAGATGACTTCATTGTTGAGAGGGCCACTTTTTCATTTGCCTTTCACCTATGGTTTATATCGTTGTTTCTTATAATATTTATGATATTATGGTTTTGTGCTTGTATTTGCTGTTTTTATGTTTTTAATTGTTGTGCATTGCCCCCAGCTATACACATTTGATAAAAACACATATATACATACTGCCTTGTATCTTCAGATGAAAAGTCACATTTTTCTGAGATGGGCGACCATATAAATATGATACATAAATAAATAAGGCTGTTGTGAAAAAATAAATTGGTACAGATATTAATTAACAAGCAAACAGTCAAGGGGAAAATTGTTGCCTTTTTTAAAAAATGATTTACTATATGCAATTTTGCGGTATTTATATTTTACTCAAAATAGATAACTACAATTTGTTTTACTACTTATTAAGAGCTCTCCTCTTCAAAAATAATTTATACAAATGATAATGCTGCAACTCAATAACTAAATTTGAAAGTTATATTTTAGTAATAGGGTTGTATTGAAAGGTGTCATTTCATTGGTTCAGCCTACTGCATATGCAGAATTTATCCTGTCCTTGCAACTCACAGGTATTTACTCTGTCCAGTCTCCTCTGGAAGGTTGAATAAACCCTCCATCATGTATTTAAACGATTGTATATACAGAAAAAAATGGAAAGTCTTGTTGTATGTGACATAGGCAATGTCACACTGGCATCTAAAGGTAGTAAGTTCACATTTGATCTTTTCTATTCAATTGAGAAGTCTTCATCTTATAATTCTTACATCTTATAATCCTTCTTATTAGGAACAGATTCCCTTCAGCTTTAAAAGTTTTTTTTCACAGTAAAGGGATATAAAATAGTGCTAACTATCTACTTAGGTATACATTAATTTAGAAAACTAAGTCATAATTAATCTAAAGTGAATTTGTACAATGATTAGATTTTTTTTAAAAAATGAAAGCAACAAAAAAGGAATACAGATACATCATTATTTAAAGTTTAATATTGCTTTAAAAGGCAATTTTATGTAATTTATAGAATTAGGGTTAGAGTTACTATGTCTGTGAAGACTCTCATTCATCCAGGGTTATTGCATCGCAACAAAAGTTTAAAAAAACAGGC
>JANHZU010001281.1:138585-154261 GCA_032468055.1 Acrochordus granulatus
AAATATCTTGTCATATGATTTGCTCTTAAATTCAAATACTTATTGCAGTATTATTTCAAAATGTGGGAGAAATCATGATTTCACTTATGTAGCATACAATTCCAGTGTGCTCAAGAGGGATCTCAGCTACAGTTTATTCAGGCCTGGAGTACTGAATATCCCCAACAGATGACCAAATCCACAATCCTGAAATTAGAATTGAGGACATTAGGGAAAAAGGCTTCTTCATCAAGATATGGGAGATAAACAGTATGAAAGGAAAAGTATGAATAATCTCTTCCCCAAGGTTCCTAGGTTAATGATGGACCCAACTCCCATACAGTCAAGGATAAACACCACTGCAGGAGATAGTAATTTCTGTTTAAATTTGGTCAAGGTGCTAGCATTAACCCTGAGCAGATGCTTTGATATGCTCAATTAACATATTTCATAAGAGTTAGTTACAGACTTACTAGACTCATCCCAATATACACATTTTAATTATAATTTTGACACAGAATATACATGAAATTGTTTATCAGCCCTCCTCAATCTGGGGCCTTCTAGATGCAATGGGAAAATAATTCCCAGAATTCACAGATAGAATGTTGCCCAGAATTTCTATGAATTACCATCACAACACATCTGATGGATACCGGATTGAGAAAAGTTGCTCTATTGCATAAGCCTTGCATAACAAGTATTAGTCTAAGCCCATAATTAGTGAAATGCTCTAACATTTTAATAAATGCAAAGAGATGGGGCAGATAGGCATGTTCCCAAATCTTGCTGCTCCAAATGCTCACTGCACAACTAGAGTTGCAACTTCACTTATTCCCAGGTGTTATCTTATGTTTGCTTCCATACTCATAACTTTCTATATTATTATAATATAACACTGCTAAATAAAAAAGAACATACAGTAGTGTCACATTTTGAAATTCTTCTAGGGTAATAATATTTAAAATGTCAACAGTCAGACAAAGCTAGCTATAGGTAATGAAGCATCTGTCAACAATTGAGTCCCTTTTGGAACCTGGGTGGAAGAATAAAACTGATTTGCTTTTAAAAGAAAGGTATTTTCTTAAACAGAGAATATTAAGAGAGGTATCCTGATATACGATTTGCTCTGGTCTCCTGAAATTCAAATATCTCTTGCAATGTTCTTTCCCTCTTTTACCCAGTCTTCGATTGGCATTCCAAAAGATTATGACTTATGGAAGCTTGATTATTCGGAGAATGATAATACTGTCTAACTATTTCAGTTCTCAGGCTTTTGCTCCTATCTGTTCTAACTTGGCATGGTTCACATCATCATTCAAGAGGGATTTACCTTGATCTGTAATGTGGAGGTCAAGAAGAGGTTGTAATAGCAGTATGCTTTGAGTTTTGCTGTAGATGTTGTGAGAACATTAATAAAACCAGCACCGTATTATATCAGTGGTTCTTAAATCCTATGAAAATTTTCCCAAACAGAACTAAGCTGTTTTCCTTAAACATATTATCTATTCCTGTCATTGCACAAATCCCCCAACTATTTCAAACACTTCAGGGCTTGCTGAAATGTTAAATGTTGCCTAAATAATAGGCTAAGGAGGATTTACTGAACAGTCCAATACCAGATCATCAGTGTGGCTATTAGATAATAGCACAGAAAATCTGAATTCTACATTCATTTTTCCAACATTATATCTCTTGTCAAGGATAATGGCTGGCTTGTTTGTATGCCTGCTTCGGCATGTTAATATTTCCACAAACATGGCCTAACTGCTGACTGACAAAAGGATCTCATTTATTATTCTTTGACACAGCAATATTTTCTGAGGTCAATGCACTCTTGCATTTTCTGGAAAAGCCACATGACATACAAAAGGCAAATTTCTGAAATCTTATGTCTGACATTTGGAGACTTACTCTAGATAAACTCCAAAAATGGCTTCCCTTAGTGTACTTGCTCTAGTGTACTTCTCTTGCTCAATCATCAAATTGTTGCCATGGCTGGTCATAAAGCAGTCATTTACTAGAAGGTAAATAACAGTAGATATGCTAAATTCAGCGGATATTTTCTACCCTCCCATCTTCCCCTTGTTATTTTCTACTACCCATCCCTCTTTGCAAAATGGAGAGATAAATCTCCTTCAAGAGAAGCGTAACTGTTGAGACTTTATGGACAGATCTGTGCAGG
Organism: Acrochordus granulatus; assembly: GCA_032468055.1. Taxonomy (NCBI): domain Eukaryota; kingdom Metazoa; phylum Chordata; class Lepidosauria; order Squamata; family Acrochordidae; genus Acrochordus; species Acrochordus granulatus. Next base: position 140,750 of record JANHZU010001281.1, read on the forward strand.
TTTTTCAGCAGCAATATGACAGTACTTCTTCCAGTACATGTATAATATACATTCCAGATTATCATTAATTTTTATTTTTAATTAAAAGAAATTGTAGTAAAAGCCCAAATTAAGGAGCTGGGCTAGAAACAAGGAGACTGTGAGTTGTAGTCCCACCTTACACAAAAGCCAGCTGGGTGATTTTGGGCCAGTCATTTTCTCTCAGTCCATTATTAAGTGCTTTATTACACTTTTCCATCATTATTCTATGGAAACATAACATTTCTTCTTTCTGAAAGAACTACTGGTAAGATCAAGAATGTTTCTAAATAACTGAAGCTTTTACAAAGAAAGTTCCAAATATCAGGGAAATACATCGAACATTTACAAAATTCCACAATGAAGGAATTTTGTATCCTTGAATCCAAGGAACAATTACTTCTGCCATTTCAAAAAATTTATATTTTTACATTTTTATGAAAGTCACTGGAGATTTAGCTATGATCCTACAAACTAACCATTGTTATTGGTGATATCCAACTTCAAAGTGAGACCAGAAAAAGAATGATTACCCTGTCTTACTCCATAAAATTATTGTTTGCATTTTGTGATCCTGTACAGTGGGATGTAACTTATTCAGTTGCAAACTACATGACCAGCTTGTATGGAAAATCTCCCTTATCAAAAGGAGACAGAATTCTATTTCAGATTCCTCAACTACTTTGCCATGTGTGCACATGCAAGTCCAGATTCTTTTGCTTCTTTCTCCTCTTCCTTCTCCAGGACTTATCTAGAAAAAAAATCAGCATACATGTTACTTTAGAAGCCTCAGATAATTTTGACTCGGTATATAGAAGAATTGCAAGAAGGACCATAATGCCAGAATGGAGGCATTATTAATGCCACAGACCTTTTACTGTATAGGTCATTCCCACATAGTATTACACACTCACACGATTGCATATGTTTGCAATGGAAATAACCAAGGGATTAACCAAAATTACTGTTTCTCAGCAGATGATGAATGAGATTGAAACCCTTTCCTCAACTCCAAACACATGGACTCTGTCTCCCAACTTACTTGCCACATGCATGTATATATTTAGCGAGGTACAGAAGCTAGTCACTTGTAGTGAGATGGGAAGCAAATAAATTCAATAAACAAATACTAAGGGCTGAAAGCAGCACACCTGGTGATGTGGTGATATCATTCAAAGGGTAGAGCCAAAAATGATTGTTCAGTTATTATTGTTGTCATTTTGGGAAATTTATTTATTTCACAAGCTTTATAGTTTATCCCAGTATTGACTGTAGGAAGTTCACAGAAATCCAATACAAACATAAATCATAAAAACATAAAACTTCACAATAAAACCATGAGAGAGAAACAGAGTCTCCAAACACTAAATATAACAGCCATATAACAGCCATTGTAACCAACCACCTACACTCCAAAACCCTGGGCAAAGAGTGGTTCTTCATCACTCTCCTGAAATACAAGTCAGTAAGTGATTCACAGGGCTGGGACAACCATCAAAAGTGCATTCCATCCCTCTGATCTCCTAGAGGAGAGGATTGGAAGCATTTCATTCCTCCAGATCAATATTTTTCAAACTTGGCAATTTCAAGCTGTGTGGATTTCAACTTCCAAAATTCTCTATCTCCACTACTGGCTGGGGAATTCTGGGAGTTGAAGTCTACACATCTTAAAATGCTCAGATGGTTAGAAGGTTTATGTTAACATACAATGTAGGTATATTAAGCTTCATGGACACTTAGTGAGCCTATTTTGAACTTTTTTTGCGGGGGGAGCAAATAGTCAACAATCAAATCAGTGCAAGTGAATAGTTTTGGTTTTGGGATTTTACAGTGCAATTTGACATTTATTAGCAGCTGTGAAAATGGAACTGGAGACCTGTGAATTCTGGGTTGCCCATCTTGCATTTGAACCACTATAGGCAATTACTGCAAATATGTTTGAAGATGCATAAAAGAATTTAGTGAATGCACATGGGACAGATATTCTCTCTGCCCACAAATGCTTGTTCTGGAGAAATGAGCACAGCAAAAAGTGCACATCAAGCCATTTTACACAACAGTTCTATTATATAGTGGAGAAAACATGGTCCTTTAGGTGTTGATGAATTGGAGTTTCCAAGCCCCCTGCCAGCATATAAACAAAGAGGAAAGTTATGAGCATTAAAAAGTAAGGCATTCATAAAGGCCCTTCATCATGGCCATGTTAATATGATGGCCTGCTGTCCTTGAATCAGCAAAGAAATATGCCAGTCTAAACTATGCTACTCTGATGGCCAAGTCTGTTCTGCCTCAGGGATGAAGCTAGAATTCTGCTGGGTTTAAGTTAAGTTAAACAAATTAAGGAAGGTGATTATTGAATTCCTCCACTTAGTTTCCTCTCCTATCAATGGTCACCTGCCAGTGGGAATCACTCATCTTTCCCCTTAACAGGTGATGAGGTAGGTTTGGAGAAGTGAATTAGATGCTTGGGAAGGGTGGACTAGCCACTTTTTAACTCGTACAAGTGACATATTTCAAGGTGGTACGGAGTGTGACACTTGAGTTATTTTTTAACGTGGACATAGTGCTCTGCTGAAAGAGCACTAAGCCTTCCCTGAATGATAGGTCACAAGTATGGGAAAGAGAAGGAGAGATTGCCAGGATCAACATGGGTCTCCTGTATGCTTAATCTGACTGGTTGACTGCGTCTGACTATAATTTAGTAGTTATTTTCATTAACAGTAATGCATATGTGTAACTGAATGTGCAACTGAAAGTTTCTGCTTATTCTGTGGTTTCCTGTGAGTGGCAGGTAGCAGTGAGAAACCAAAGAATCCAGTTTTGACAACATGGCCAGTAGCAGACAAGAATAGCCCACAGGATAAATAAAATGGCATGCAAACGTGCAAAATGCCCCTGTCCCTCCCTTCCTACCCTATAAAAATTGTAAAAGGTGTAGCTGTGCAAACTCCCCTTTTAGCAGAAGCAAGGGAATATCTATAATGTATTCATTTTAGACAGAACTGGTTGGCAAACCCATTTTATTTTCCCAGTTCAAATTGTTCTATAATGTTAAATGTGTGTATATCAGAAGGTCGTGTAATGCATTACCAACCATTCTTGAAGTGCTGCTTAGGCATTACAAGGGCAGAAGCCTCTTATTCCTGCACACCAAGCCAAAATGGCCGTAGAGGATATTGCCCAGCTACTGGTCAGGAGGAGCAACATCCTAAAGTGGCTAATAGGAGCAGGTAAAATCTTAATCCATGACAGTGTCATCAAACTACATTGTTGAGGGCATATCTTAGAGCATGACAAAAATTGTATCAGGAGAAGAGAGAAAGCATTATTTTAAAAATGGAACAAGTTGATAAATTTGAGCTGCCTCTGTTGTGAACTGGGGATGGTACAAAAACTGTGCTCGAAAGATGTGTCCTGAAAGACAGCAAGGCATCTTCATGCTACAGCTAGAAGAATGTTAAGATGAAACTCATGTCACACTCAATCCTGGTTGCCGTATCCCTATAGTACTCTTGGTAGCTTGTGCAAATGTTCTTTGTCATTGCCTTCTTCCATGACTTTTTTCATTTTTGTCTAGCTCTCTGCCTGGAACTTGCACATGATCTCCATCCAGAGGCTAACCAGGGCAAATCTTGCTTAGTTTTTAAGTTTAGCCAAGGATAGTCAGATATTTCCACTTGCTGACACTTCTATGAATTTTAGTTTAGCAGGATCAGAAAGGCTGATGCCATTATCCAAACCTGGGAACACAGACTATCATGTCCCCAAATTAAATATAACTGTTTGTAAAGCATTGTCATCTTATCTTGCACTTCAGATCTAAATAGAATGTGCAAAAACAAAACTACAAAATTCTGAGTAACCCAGGTGTAATAGCTTTTGCTTCTTAGAAGGAAGGAATTCTGCACAGTATTTTTAATAAACTAAATTTCCCAAGAGAAAATAAACAAAGGCAGAAATATGCTTTGGCTTCTCTTTACAGAGAACACAAAGGAAATGAGGATTTCACCCCTTTGACCTGCTTCAGCAAAAATATGCCCACCCCAGGCAGCTATATTTTAATTTGCTCCTGACCTTAGCAGAGCAGCAAAATCATGAAAGCTGCAGTATTCAGTTTCTATTCCTTCCCTGTTAGCTCTGATTTTGATTCAAAAGAGTCAGAGAATACATTAAAGTTCTTCAAATACTGTACAAGATGAAGCTATTTTCAGTTTTTGATCTCCTTCCATCTCAGAGTGCTGTGAACACAACAGCCTATTTAACATTCCTGGCAGGGTTTCTCATGCTAAGCAAACACATATGTCATGCATAGCATTTCCAAAAGTAATGTGATGGTATTTGAATTCACTCACTACTTATGTAGTATCAGCCTACTCTTAAAATTCAAGGCAGAAGAAAAGGATTGTGCACAGCACGTTACCTGTTGTAACATCGGGAACTTCATAAGCAATGTTTATTACTAATTACTGGTCGATTTTTTTCAACCCATTATTAGAAATAAAGAAATAAAATAACTGGGTTCTTGGTGCTCTTTCAGCATGATTCCATCTTGCATAAAATTATCAGTCTTAAGGAGGTATTACTATAAATAGCTATCCTACTTTAAAAACACAGAAACTGGAGTATCTGAAAAGTTGCAAAAACATTAATCTCATTTCTTCAGCTGGATTCATTTCACCATTAGATACAATGAGATGTCTGGCCTAGTTGACTGATTTTAAGGAGTCTCTCTGTTTTTATCCTTTGTCTCTCAGAAATCAACTACTCCAGCCGTCTGCTCGCTGAAAAATCTGCTTGAGAAATATGGCTTCCCGCCTCTGTTTCAAGACTGTCAGTAAAGGGGCATAACTCACTGAAAGAGGCAAGCTATTTCACTGGATGACAGCTTTCTGTCAAGAGATTCCTTTTAATATCTAATTTGAATCTACTTCCCTGCAAATGCAGCCCACTGGTTCTGGTCTTATCCTCTGGGGCAATAAAGAACAAATCCATCCCTCCTCTATAAGACAACATTTAGATATATGATCTCCCTGCGTGTTCTCTTTTGAGTCTAAATATTTTCAGTTGCTTTAACTGTTCCTAACAAGACTTGCTTTTCACATCTTGGTAGGCTTTCTCTGAACTTACTCCAGATTATTGATTCCCTTTTTAGACAATGGAGCCTAGAACTGTGCACACTATTCCAGGTGGGGTTCAGTTAAGGCAGAATAGAGAAGGACATTCCTCTTGTGAGCTGAACTCAGAACTCCTGTTAATGCACCCCAAAGTACTCTTTGTCTTTTGAGCAGTTACATCACACTGTGACTCATGTTTAACTAGATCCCATTCACATGACTTAGTGCCAATCTGGATGTCCCCCATCTTACATTGGTGCATTATATTTTTCTTATCTGATGCAGCTTTCTTGAAGGCAATTTATGCATTTGATTACACTCAGAGTTTTTCTTTAAAATCAAGAATCTGATTATTGCATGGTCACCTTCTCCCAATGTATTTTCTTGACTAAATTTCCCCTACTGGTTAGTATCACGTTAAGGATTCTTTATATCTTCCTCTTTTTCCAAGGGAAAAAACACAAGCAAGACAGGTCAAGAATTTCCTGGAAGGACCACACTTAAGTAGAGTTAGCCTGTAATAGAATTTGGAGCAAGTAAACCCCCATCGCTACTGGTTCATGTTTCTTTTAAAGTTCTGCAATTTATTTTTGGAAAGCACAATCCACATCTTTTTCTTGGTTGGACGGTGAATAGCAGCCTAGCATGCATCAACAACAGTATTGCTTTTATTCATTCCACACTTATTTTAATCCAGATGCTTTCTATATCAATTGCCAAGTTCATTTATTTGAATTTCTAAGCAGGAGTGAGTATTTTTAACATACTGTGCTACACTTTCTTCTTTTCTATTTCTTCTGTTCCTTTTGAACAAAAAGCATGATTTAACTGCTATATTCAGTTATAGAAGTTATTCCACCAGGTCCTTGTTGTATAGTATGTATTAAAGAACATTTTTTCCATATTAAGAGGTCAATCTCATCTTGTTTATTGCACATACTCTGAGCATGAGGTATAGCAGCAAGCTGTACTTTTCCTGCTTTTATTGAATGTTAAAATAGATTCCAACACAGCATTCCTTCACTTCTCCCTACAGTATATGTTTAATATGTAATCCTTTCTCAAATAAAGATCATTTTTTTAAAAAAAGTACCAATATTTTCTTTGTTGAACAATCAATTTCTTTAACAAAACTAAATGAGGCAATATTTGTGTACATATATGGTTGCATATCACATCTCTTTTAATGTTTGTTTACAGTAAATTCCCATTCAACTCAGTGTTGTTGTTTCTCTTTTGAGTGAATAATTAAGGCTTAAAATTCAAAGAGAGACCCATGATGGCATTGAGATACAGCTTTTTTCATATATGCAGAAAGAACCCCAATAAACATTCTCTCAAGATTATCAAGTAAAGTGTCCTAAAGATTGATAATACATTAGATTATTAAATACCTTAAAATTGATTTGCTTAAAATAAATAGTTTTTCTCACATTTAGAAACATAATGTTGAAGGTCATTAGGTATGACAGGGAAAACTATTGGAATATCATCTCCTCTCTGATATATATATGTATAAACATATGAAATAATATGTGTATCACAAAAAAACTGCCAAATTAACCTCTTTTGAAGGAGATTGAGGGAATGCCACTGATATAATGTATCTTGATCATAGGAAAGTACAGGTAGTCCTTAACTTACAATTACAGCTGGGTCTGGAAATTTCATCACTAAGCAAGAAATTATTAAGTGAGTTTTACCTAATTTTATGACTTTTTGCCATGGTCATAAAAGTTGCCAACTGCTCAAATTTTGATCAAGTGACTATGAGGATAGTATGGTGGTCATAAGTGTGAAAACCCATCATAAGTCACTTTTGAAGGTACTGTCGTAATTTTGAACTGCTGTTAAACAAATCATCATAAGTCAAAGACTACCTATATTCAGCAAAGTCTTGAATTATATTTTCATTAATAAAATAATACCATGAACAGAGCCAGTGAAGAATGTAGAGTGTAAGACAGCAACTAGAAGCCAGGAGACCATGTATTCGAAACAGCTGATGACCTTGAGCCCTCTCTTAGCCCTAGGAAGGAAGCAATGGCAAACCTTTTCTGAAAAACCTTGCCAAGAAAACTGCAGGACTAGTCCAGCTAGTTGCCAGAAGTCAACTCTGACTGAACAGCATGAAAACAAACAAAACCATATACACTAAATGATGCAGCTGTTAGGTGAATAAATGGCTGAATGACTGGATTATAAATAGTGTGGCAAGTTTCTGGGCACCATTATCCAAAAAACATCAGCAATCTGAAATAAATGCAGAAAAAGCTTATTAAGATTTTGAAAGAATTGAAAGCCAAGTCCTGAATACATTTAGCCTCAGAAGAGAACACACTTCTTTTCTGAAATAGCCACATAGATAGACTTTCTGCTTCACCAGCCTGGCCTTTTAGGTCTTCTAACTAGGCATCCATGTCCAAAATAATTGAGTGCACCCATGTTACTGCTGATTGACTTTTTCTCTTTCTTTTCATCATTCCCAACATTATGGACTTCTCAATGGAGCTGTGTCTTTGCATAATGTGCCCAAAATATGATAATTTGAGCCTGTTCATGTGTGCCTTTAGTGAGAATTCTGAATCCATTTATTCTATGATTCATTTTTTTCTTGGCTATCAGTGGCCTTTTCGAATACCTAAATTCTCACGGAATTCATGAGAATTCCAATTCTCATGGGTCTTTTCCAATATCTAAATTCAAATGCACCAATACTCTTTCTATGGTGCTTCTCCAAAGTCTAACTTTTGCTTCCATGCATTATCACAGGGAAAACCATTGCCTGCATGATCCTAATCTTAATAGGAACAAACACATCATGGCATCTGAATATCTTTTCTAAGTACTTCATTGCTCGTCTGCCATGTCCTAGTCAGTGTTGTATTTCTTCACTATTAATAATCAGTCCTAAAAGATAGAAGTTATCCACCACTGCAGTATGTTCTCTGTCAATTCTAAGGGTAGTTACTAACCTGTTGTCATAAATTTGGTCTTCTTTAAGTTTAATCATACTATGTTTTTTCATTGTGTTCCTTGGCTTTCATTACTAAAGCTGGCAGATAATTTCCATTTTCACTAAATATTTCAGTATTTCACTATACTATCAGAGTATAGGTAACACCAATTATTGATGTTTCTTCCTCTAAATTTAAAACCAAGCTCCTTTCTTCCAACTGAATAAACCTCATTATATTTTCAGCATATAGGGGAAATAAATTAAAAAAAGAGTTTGCAGCCTTGTCTCTCTCCTTTGCCAACTTGCTTTACCATGCTCCATCCAGACTAAGGCTTTTTTCCTTTGTATAAATGTTACATAAGGGCCACGAGATGTTCTGGGATTCTCATTTTCTTAAGGACATTCCACAGCTTGAAATGGTCAACACATCTTATAGTACTAGTTTTTCTAAATAAAAAATATATTCTAAGGTTTGAATGATAATATTTCTACTGTACAGCATTTCAATGTATTCTTTCCATCTCTGTTCTTTTTTGAATCACTTACTATCTATCCATTAGCATCCTTTGACATATCACCTTTGAGGCTGAAACTATCTTCTCAGTTCCTTTGGAATACTTTCCTTCTTTTTTCTTTCTTTTTCTTCATCCTCAGTGCCTTCATGGATGTCATATAATATTGCTTCTTTATCTTCCAACATTTCTTTGAAATTCTTCATGAACTTCCTATCTGAGATCTTTGATCTTGGCTTTAGCTTCTCTTTTCTTCATGGCAATTCCCATCTTCTGTTTTGACATCCAGTTTGATTTCTTCTGCTTCTTGGTCATTGAGAGTCTTTTTTCACAAATTTCACAAGAAATTTTTAACAATTTCTTTGATTTCATTCTACAGTTTCTCTGATTCCCTATCAATGAAGTTCAGGATTTCAAAATGATTCCAAATGTTGTCCTTGAAAATGATGGGCATATGCTCAACATACAGTATCTTTGTTGTTATAACTGAACTCTTCTATCTCCTTGTACCAATAATTTAGTTAATTTAATATCTATGTTTTAATTTGATTTCTGTGTTAATTTATCCTCTGATGATGTCTATGTACAAAGTGTAACTGTGGTTGTCTAAGGAACATATAAGCAATGAAAAAAATCAATGGATTGGCAGAAAATAATAAACTGTTATCCTGCTTCATTTCTGTTTCCTAGGTTATGTTTTGGTCTTTACTCTTTCCATGTTTTGATTCCAGGCTCCATCCACAAGCAGCATATTTAGCTTGCATATTCTATTAATTTCAGATTGAACTTGACCATAAAATATGCCCACCTCCTCACTCTGCATCAGTGGTTGGAACATAAACTTGGATAAACATCATATTAAATTATTGCCAGTGAAGTCTAAATTTATCATTTAATCATTGACTGCATTTTCCTGAAACAATGTCTTTGCTATCTCCTTCCTGACCATGAAAACAATGTTATTCCTTCTTTGTTTTGTAAGTAGTAATCAATATGAATCTCTGACCAATAACATTTAGTTCCAGTGCATTTTCATTTGTTCCTCTCTATCATGTCAATGTATTGTCAATTCATTTAAACTTTCATGATATTGAGCTTTTTCCTGTTTATGTTTCTTACATTTCATGTTTTCACTGTAATTCTGTCTTTGCAGCTTTAGATTTTCTTTTCTTCCATGACAATATCAGCAACTAGATGTCCTGAAAACTTAAATCTAGCTACGTTGTAAGTACTATAAATACTCTGAAAGAATCTCAGCTCTTCTTCAGTAGCATGTTGAATGTCATCCGATTTGAAAAACCCATCATCCAGTACTATATAAATCATTTTATTTTATCTATCCAGGTCATTTTCTTAATAAAATACAGGAGTGGTTTGTCTCTGCTTTCTCAATGATGCATTTGCTCTTGTGATATAAAGTGATAATTGGCCTCTGGGATCTTCCTTTATCACTACTGTTCAACATAGATGCTTGTTTGCTTTAGCTGCATAGCTGGGATGACCTTTATACCTAGGGTGGGCTTGCTGGGAGAGCAACCTTGACATTCTTCACTCACCCATTCCAAGACACCTTCCCCCATCCTGATGAAGGAAACTAGTAGGTCTTGGGGAGGCAGGTCCAAATAATTTACCACTATGTAAAAAAGTAATATTTTCTGAATTAGATAAACAGTTAAAGTGATAAAGGTAACCATAATAATTCAACTTAGGGACAATTCCATTAAAATCAATAGTATTTATTGTTGAATACACATACCCATATATAGGAGGGTACTTAGTAGAATATTTTACCTCTACAAAAGATGAGATCTGTACATACAGATACTTTCATCGTGAAATATTATGTCACTTGCACATAATATTATAGAGATTATAGAGGCACCATTATACGAAACCTCTCATTACACAAATTTGTCCCACGTCTTATTTAGCTCAATGTCACCTTTTGTAAGTAATTTCATTCTATGAATACCTGATTACTGAAATTCTTTGAATATCTTCCAGATCAAATGTGACACTGCCACACGCCCTCACAACTCACTAAAACTCTTGGCACAGTTTATATCTGGGCAGCCAAAACAAACTACATATAGAGCAAAATATTGCTGTCAGCTTGAAAGCATGGAAAATCAAAATCTTTCCATGAGCCTCTGTGCTTGCTTCTAAATAGTTTGGCAAATGAATTGGAAAGACGTATAATGAATCTCTCAAATAACAAGCATCAAACAGATTCTTACATAAAATCTATGTAAGAGGAAACATAAAACGGGGCACAGATGCAATCTATATGTGCATTCTCTCTCTCACAGACACATGCACATGCACACAGAAAAATATTTGCATCTGTAATGGTATAGGAACTCATTTTATATCATCCAGGATAGTATATTAAAACATAAAAAGGAATAAAATTTTAAATTAGTTTCACAAGTGGAATTGTCTTATGGATGTAGTATGGTAGTCATGATATGTGAACTTTTTAAAATGGGTGTAATATTAACACACACACAAATTTTGGAGGAAAAATATAACAAAATAAGAATTAAAGAGTTTGAGTTATAGAAGATAAATACATAGCACAACCAGAAATCTCACACCTCCAAACAAAGAGCATATGTTATTGGAAGGGAAAAAACACTTTTTTTAGCTTGTTGCTGAATTCCATAAAGCATCTACCCACTCACCAACTGATCTGAGTATTCCAATTCTTAGCCTAGTCCTCCATTTATTGAAAAATTCACTGGAGAACAGTAATTGTCTTCTTTGTAGTCATAGCACAGAAAATGATAAAATACAAGTTCTTTGGGTGGCTATGGCCATCTTCACAATCTAGTTAGAATTATTCATATTTGGCCATATTAACCAGTTACATTTTTGTGCCTCTTACATAGGTTTGGACTGCAGCTCTCAGAATTCCCAACTGCACAACCTAAGACTTGCAGTTTAATGTATCTAGAGCCCTTCAGGATGTAGAAACATGGGCTATATGGTGGATTTGAGCTGCCTAATTGTTGTGTTGTCCAGTATGAAGCAGGCTGTTGAACTTCCTCTGACTCCTGCTGCTTCTTGATTTCAGGCAAATTGATGGATCATTTTACATGTTTAGTATATCCTTCCTCTCTTTTGCCATTGGCCACTCATGAATGAACAAAAGAATGAAAAAAAATTTTCTAGACTAGCCCATCTTGATGTGACATTGGAATTCTAACAAATAACATCCACAGAAATACACATATAATTTAGAATGTTTAGAAAAATAATTTAAATAGAAATAAATATTTGCTTCTTCAGTTTGCAATCTATGAACTGCTGAGCCAGTATATGCAAAATGTTCCATCCACCATGCTGGAATCTCAAGAGATTTGAAGAGCTTTCTTCTCTTCTTCCAGATCATATCAATCTGGCAATTGTAGGAATGGTCATTCAGTAAAATCTTCCAGAGCAGGAAGTATTAAGCAACTCCAGATACAGATCAGAATTACAACAATGGTCTCAATCCCAGACTGAGGCATGTAAAAAGTCTTGGAATGCTTCTGCCCAAAAAAGAACCAGCTGAGACTGCCTGGCTTAATAAGCCAATGAACATTGTTTGGTCAAGTCATCTCTAAGGATGGAAGAGTAAACAGTACAGATGCAACTTCTATAAATCTTCTTGTAAATGAATCTCAGATTCAGTCTATGTTTTCAAAAACAAAAAAGGGAAAAGCAATATCAGAAGTATAAATAATGTACTGTACTCCATTTCAGCTTTAACACTGAAAAAAAGGATTTCCAAAACCCTAAAAGATGCAATTAAAAATAAAACATGGAAGAATGGAAGGCCACTTTGATGCCGATAAAAAAACCTAATGTTTAAACATAATAGAGAATGTGGAAAATGTCCTGTTATCCTTTTAGTAAAGCAGTTTTAGAGACCACATACAGGTTGAAAAAGCAATAATGAATTTGAAAAAGTCCCAAAAGCACCATTCAAAAAAGGCAGTGAAAACGACACTGATGGCTACAACAATAATTGCACCGTGAGATTTTGACTAGGATAAACTGTACTGTACATTAATATGTTGTATGCAGCTAAACTTTGTCATTTTATTTTACGCTATAGAAAGCCTGATCCAAAGCAAGACTCTTCCTCAAAAGGGGTGGGGAAGGAATCTAAGCTACAGTATATACCTAGTACTTTCACAACATTCCTCGCTTTACATATACGTCAGTGAAGAATAAAAACAAAAGAAATCTGTGGGCATAGATAGAAGATTTTGGTGTTTTTTCTTTTTAAAATCACGTTCATTATTCAGAGAGGAGGATAACTTTGGTAGAAGAATGAACCTTCCGATATTGTGGTCTTTATTCAGTTCATCTCAGGCCACTTTGTGCCTACTCTAGGATAATGACAAACTGAACTGAGTTATATGTATTTAATATGGTGTTTTGATGCTTTTTTCATGTAATTATGATACCAGAATTTTGCAGTTGGTCCAGAAAACTGGCAATTCCTTCTGTTTGTTCCTGTTTCCCTCCACCCAACTTTGGTCTCAAAATTTACAGGGTATTTCGCCAATGATGACATATTTATGTTTATTTATTCATTTTAAAAATTGCCTGTCACAGTGGTAACAAAAAGGCTGTGGTAACAAAAAAAGATCCACAGTACAATTATAATTGCATAACAATAAGTAAGTAGTCCCATAAAATTAAATCACAGATACAACCCAAAACCAAAAAAAAATAGAGATAGAGATACCTGAAGCTCTTAAAAAAATCAGTCTTTAATTATTTCCTGCAAGGTCAGATTTCAAAGAACAGAGAATTCCTTATCAGTGTTATCACAGAGAAAAATTTGCAGGCCTCCATCCCCTGAAAGTGGAAGTCTGATAATAGATTTTTCCAAGAATTCTGCACTGGAAGGGTC
>JANHZU010001281.1:168082-180770 GCA_032468055.1 Acrochordus granulatus
GCTTCTTGACCAGCATACAAGTTTCTCAGGAGACAGGTAAGATGGTCTGGTACTCCCATCTCTTTTAGAATTTGCCATAGTTTGTAGTGATCCGCACAATCAAAGGCTTTAGTGTACTCAATGAAGCAGAAGTAGATGTTTTTTTCTGGAATTCCCTCGCTTTTTCCATGATCCAGTGAAAGTTGGCAATTTGATCTCTAGTTCCTCTGCCTCTTTCAAAACCCAGTTTGTGCATCTGGTAGTTCTCAGTTCATATACTGCTGAAGCCTAGCTTGTAGTATTTTGAGCAAACCTTGCTAGTGTGTGAAATGAGTGCAATTATATGGTAGTTTGAACATACTTTGGGACTGATCATTTTGGGATTGGAATGTGAACTGACCTTTTCCAATCCTGTGCCAATTGTTGAGTTTTCCAAATTTGCTGGCATACCGACTGCAGCATTTTGACAGCAACTTCTTTTAGGATTTTAAACAGTTCAGCTGGAATGCCATCACCTCCACTAGCTTTGTTGTTAGTAATGTTTCCTAAGACCCACTTGACTTATGACTCCAGGATGTGTGGCTCTAGGTCAGCAAAAAGAGCAGTCCCAAAATATGTTCAAACTACCATATAACTGAACTCATTTCATGATAACCATTGTGGTTATCAGGGACATTTAGATCTTTTTTGTATAGGTCTTCTGTGTATACTTGCATCTCTTCTTAACCTCTTTTGCTTCTGCTAGGTCCCTACCATTTTTGACCTTTATCATGCCCATCTTTGCATGAAATGTTCCCTCAGTATTGCTGATTTTCTTGAAGAGCTCTCTAGTCTTTCCCAGTCTATTGTTTTCCTCTATTTCTTTGCATTTTCATTTAAGAAGGCCTTCTTATCAATCCTTGCTGTTCTCTGGAAATCTGTATTCTGTTAGATATATCTTTCCCTTTCTCCCTTGCCTTTTGCTTTCCTTCTTTCCTCAGCTATTTGTAAAGCCTTATCAGGCAACCACTTCATTTTCTTGCATTTATTTTTCTTTGGGATAGTTTTAGCAGCTCCCTCTTATACAATGTTATGTACTTTCATCCATAGTTCTTCAGGCACTCTACCAAATCTCTTCTATTAAATCTGTTCCTCACATCATTGAGGTCATACCTGAGTGGCCTAGTGCTTTTCTCTACCTTCTTAAATTTCAGCCTAAATTTTGCAAGAAGAAGCTCATGATCTGAGCCACAGTCAGCTCCAAGTCTTGTTTTTAGAATGTATAGAGCTTTTCCATCTTTGGCTGCAAAGAATATAATCAATCTGATTTCAGCGTTGACCATCTGTGATGTCCATGTGTAGAGTCACCTCTTTTCTTGTTGGAAAAGTGTATTGTTATGACCAGTATATTTTCTTGACAAATTTCTATTAGCCTGCTTCATTTTGTACTCCAGATCCATCCACAGCTGAGCATCCTTTCGGCTTTGGCCCAGCCATTTCACTCTTTCTGGAGCTACTTGTATTTCTTTCTGATCTAAGGGGCTCATCTTCTGGTGCCCTATCTTTTAGCCTTTTGATACTGTCCATAAGGTTTTCTTGGCAAGGATAGTGGAGTGGTTTGCCATTTCCTTCTCCTGTGGAGTCCTGTAGCTTATTTTTCACCAGATGTCCAGGAACCCCAATAACATCTAGTGTGGTCTTTGTTAACTCAGGCAATGACCAAGCTGGTATGGGTTTTTGTAAATTACATCTCACCGTATTTTTTATGGGAGGGAGAGAGTCTTTGTCTTGCTTCTCTGATGAGATCTGTCCAGTATGTTTGAGCCTCTGGCATAAGTCTCATTTCTTCAGAGCACACAAGCTCCCCAACCACAGCAAGGTGCTTCACTGGGGGGGGGGACAAGGGCCATAGAGGACCACTAAGAACTGGGCAAATCCTAATCCTGGTTGCATCATGACCAACATTATCAGTGAGGTATCACAGATCAGTCATACAGCAAGATTCATATGGGAGAAGAAGAAAAACACTATTTTAAACCTGGAACAATAAAACCATATTGAAGCTACCTCTCTGTGAGGTGAAGCTGAGAAAGGCGACATCATAAGGAAATGTCAGCAGAGCATCTTCATACCACAGTTAGCCAGACATTAAGATAAGAGGGTAATTCTCTTTTGCAGAAGCTCTCTTGAAAGGAACATAATTTAACTTACACTATACTGTGCTGTGGCTAATTACACTATATTGTACAGTGGCTAATTACTAAACAGCAAAAGCAGCTCCCTGTTCACCTATGGTATAACACTGAAAGCACAAAGCATCCCTTCCTTTTAGCTTTCAATATAGAGACTACATTAAGTATTGTGTTGATTTCCAAATTTACATGGGATCTCAGGCAGGGCAGCATGCAAAGACTTGCTTTCTGACTTGACTTCTGTGCTTTCTGATTTGACTTCTCTGCTTTCATAGGAGATAGTTTTCAAATGGCCTTGAAACTTTTTTTGTCACAAAGCAAATCACCATTTTAAAACAGAGAACAAGCAAGCCAAACAATACAGATGCTGTGGCTAGGTTTGGTTTGTTGCCCCGAACAGATGAATCAGTGCTTTCCATCTCTTCATCTATTCAAGTATTCTTTCTCTAGAATTAGTGTAGCTGCGTAATACTGATCTTGGTTTATTAGATGAATTTTCTTCCACTGTGGAGGGAATCTAACAAACAGTTAACCCTCATGCTATCCTTCAGCATAAGACTTATAATGAACACCCACCCACCCCCAATACATACCACATTTGATCCACTGTAATTTGGGAAACTAAATATTGTTTTTTTCAGGCCAGTGGCCCAAGTGGATGCATTAGTGAAGCTCTAAGGAAACCCAGGACCTGTGCCTAGGGCAGGGGCATGAAGCATTTATTCTAATCCTCATGCTTGTACTAGAACCCTTTAAACAACAGTACTTTGCATGATGGTGCTGTCTGCCTGAATTTATTTCCCATGCAAAACATGATACCAGTGTGCAAAATCAATTCTAATCCTAACTTTAAGGATGTGACACTGATTAAGCCAGCCATGATTTTATTAAATCTGCTCACTTGCCTGTCTGGCTTGGTATCAACTGCAACATCAGCACTCACAACCTTCCAGTTTTACTGTGGAATGATTTCTAGAAGGGTTGTGCAATGCTTTGGATCTGTGAGGCATACACACAAACAGACACAGACACATAGATATACACACACAGGCTTTTTTATGTCTGCATTTCTTACAGAAACACCTTACCTGATAATGGTTTGCTTCTGCCAGAGCACTTAATATTTCTTTATGAGATGTGTTTGAAATGTTGTTGATTTAGCTGATAATAGTTCAAAGCTGCAAGACAGCTAAGCAAACAAAGATTAAAACAAAAGAAGGATATTATGGAAATATACTATATTTCTGATATTTTTCCTTAATTTTTCCTTTTCCCCTACAATGCACCCCTTTCAGGTATGTCAATTTCTTTTTCTTTTTTTTAACCATTCCTGGATTATTTTCATTTTTTTAATTTATTGCATGAATGGAAATGAGACAGAGACTAAAGCCTAATTCATGTGGGATAAAAATGCAGCTGGATGAATTCATGCAGTTGATTTGCACCTGCATCAACTTACCCAATTGATAAGTGCAGTGGTTTGCTTGAGCATTTTGGAAAGCAGGGCATAAAGAATATGAGAATGAAATGGAACCTCATTTAATGTAAGTATTCTTAGATTAAATGTCCTATTTAATCTAAGTATTCTTAGATTAAATGTCCTGACCCCCTTTTGAGAATGTGTTCATGATGTTGTGGGAAAAAATAAGAAGAGGAAGTTGTGTTAAATATGTTTACCACGTTGAGTTGTTCATAAAAAATAATAAAGGTAGGATAAAAATAAAATAAATAGCAATTTTCCTTTTTATATGAAGAAGACTCCTGGTTCGGAGCTGAAATGTTTCTCTGTAACATCTAAACAGAAAAGTCTAGTTCCCTTGGTGTGCAAGATTTTTTTGCAGTTTTTCTGGAAGACATAACCTGGATTATTGCGAATATGCACAGATTTTAGAACCTGCTGTTTAAGGGACAAACTCTCTTGTTATGAAATTGTCTAACTGTTAAGATCTTCTGGAGAGCTCTTCCACCAGAGGGCCATCTTTCTGCAATGTAGGAGGAAGACCTTCTCCTGTATAATTTTCATGCTATGAAACATAGTCCCCTGGGGAATTGAGTTTGACCTCATTATCTTGGAGTTTAGACACAACTTCTTTGCAACTTTTTACTATTACTTGATTTTAATATTAATTTTAACATCAGTTTTACTTCAGTTTTAGATTCCCTTTTTTAAACATTTTCTTAAAGTAAAGGTAAAGATTTTCCTGCCAATCATGACTGACTTTAGCATGCGGTGCTCATCACCATTTCCAAGCTGAAGAGCCAGCATGTCTGAAGACACTTCTGTGGTCATGTGACCAGCATGACTATCTCGTGGTTCATGGAACACTATTACCTTTCCTCTGAGTAGACAGTACCTACTGTGCAGTTTAAATATTGGCCAGACAATTAAAAGTGTATAAATTGAAGAAATAATTGCACTAGTACTTTTATCCAAAATCCTGTTTGTATGTGATTGAATAAAATATGTAAAATAATCTTTTGTAATGCTTTTTTGTAATGAAATTTTGTAATACAGGTACTTTTTTTGTAATGAAGTCTAGCTATTCATAATCTTCTAAAAAGGGACAATTCACTTGAAGGTCAAGCATGAGTATAGTCCTTCTATTTAACATTTTATACTGTACAGCAAAAAATATTTCTACAAGCAGCTTTATAGTGAACCATGTCATTGGAGTCCATTTAGTCCAAACCACTTGACAGTGATTAGCAACAACTGTTCAGAGTTTCATAAAGGAATTTTTCCTGATAGTGGTGCCAGAATCAACACCTGGGATCTTTTCTATGCAATGTGTATGCTTTAGCCCTCAGCAAATTCCCTACTTCCCCAGCCCTACCCTCCCTTAGCAACTAGTGTTTTTATTTTGAATGATCATAGAAGATTTATGAGTATTTCATTCCATTACATTGTGTTTCTATTGTTTAATTGTTGGACTCCAACTCTTTATAATAGGTATATGCAGTTAGATCTAATATGTGAACCATTAGCCAGCAGTTTGCTGCTATGAATATTATCTTTCCTATGATCTGTTGTCCTCATTTCAAACTGAATGTGATTAGTCTCTCTGTATATGTTGTCACCAGAGACAAAAGAATTTTAAATGTGTTCAGAGTGTTTTCATGAAATAGAGGGCTTAAATTATGAGAGTGGGTTATTTGGGATTAGATTTTTCTGAAAGCACAGATACAGCAATATTTGATTAGTTTATCTATTAGTAGTATTTCAACCTAATATCAGTTATTATTTATAATGAAATGACTACTTTAAATGTTACAGACTTTAATGCTTAAATGTTAAAGGAACCTTCTATAACAATTTAAAGTTAATGGTGTTTTTTATTGTTTAATTTTTCTTTATTTACCAAATTTATATACCACCCATCTCACTGTTTGGAGAATTCTAAAATTTGCATCTTATTTATTTATTTATCTGGACAATTTACGTGGCATCCCATTTCACAGCAGTGATTCTAGGCAGCATACCAAGTTAAAACAACAGCAACCTAAGATTAAAACAATAAGCCCAAATAATAAAAGGAGCATTATCAGCAGAGCTCACCTAACCTCCTGGACCAAATGCTTGGGAGATCAGCTAAAGCTTCAGAATCTTCTAAAACGCTAACAAGGTTGAGCCCATTTGGATTTCCAGAGAGATTCTGTTCCACAGAACAGGTACATAAGTCTGGGGTACAAGAAGATGGCATTTTGGTTGGAAACACTAAAGGAAGATGGTCTCCCTGTTAGATCTAGGGGGCAGATTCCAGGCACTGATGGTATTGCACTCTGTGTTCATGGATGTCCTCATCTAGAGATTTCATGTAGATGTTAAACAGGAGCAGAGAGAGAGCTCTGAGGCATCTACATAACAGGGGGCTCAGGCTCAATCTCTTCCCTCCTATAATACCAACTGGATTTGTGTGATTGACTAGCAAAAGAAAGAGAACTACTGTCATATAGTGCCTTCCACTCTGAATCTTCTGAGATGGCCCAGAAGTATGTTGTCCAGATTGATTGGATTCAGTTATGGTCTCTTAAGGAAGGGGCAGGCACTGCAGATGGAACCACCCATTCCAGCAGAGAAGCATTTACCACAATGTGGACCTAAACACTTGTCATCTTAGGGAAGACATTAATCAACCAGAAGGCACAAGGATCTAAAATACAGGTGTCTGAACTGATTCTATTTGAAAAGAATCCTGTTCAAAGTGAACAGGATTCTGTTCACTTTGTAGGAGCTAACAGGGCTAATTTTAATATGTTTAATAACTAAATAATCACTTTGACCATTTCATTTCAAACACATTATGGATTTAAATATAGAAGATTAGATAAAATTATAATTCACTAATTTAATTAGATTGCACACACTAAAGTGGTGCAGTTTAAACTGCCTGTATAATTCACTAATTTAATTATATAATTTCTCAATGAAAAACTCTGCAAAGCTTGGGAGAAGATGAGAATGTTAGAAACAGCATCCTTACCTCAAGTGTTGTTTTAATCAGTGATTAAAAGAGGACAGTTGCATCATTCAAAGTAATTTTGTACCTCACTGGACAAGTATTATGTTGTCTAAGACACAAGAGAGTTCCTTCTTGACTGTCATTCTGATATTCTAAAACTGGGGTGTCCAACCTGGGCACCGAGAAGATGTGTGGACTTCAGTTCCCAGAATTCCTCAGCCAGCATAGCTGGCTAAGGAAAAAGTCCACACATCTTAAAGTTGCCAAAGTTGGACACCCCTATTCTAAAACAAAGTGCAGATCTTTCAAAGTGGCACAAAGTGGTAGTGATGGAAACTTAAATTAACCAACATCAGTTGGGAGACAAACTCTGTCAGGTATGATTCCTGACTTGTGTTCCTGACCATTTTATCCTTCAGAAGTGGAGGTTAGAGAAGAATGGGCTTCAGTTAGATGAAGGTGCATTCTGAATGTTAGGAAAACAAAAACCTTTGTAAAAAGAACCATTTGATAGTGGAACCAACGACTCATATAATGGAAAATTTCCCTTCATTGATTGTGCTGAAGCAGAAACTAAACAGCCATCTGTATGGGATGTTTTGATTTGGATTCCTGCATTAATGTCAGAACTGATGGTCTAAATGTCCCTTCCTACTCTATGAATTTTGGAGACTATGAGGTCAGGCTGTTTCAGGACTGTTCTGTACAAAACCCCAGCTATTCATCCAAGATTTGAAGTCACCAATCCAAGTCAAAAATTCCCATTAGTTTCTAAACAGCAGCCATTTTATTTGAATGGAGCAATTTAAATCAGCCACTGAGGTTAACCAATGTAGCTCTAGTGCCGGCCCCAAGCCAGGATAAATGGGGAAAGTTGTGTCAGGAAAGGCATCTGAAGTAAAACCTATGCCGACTTAAAGAAGAAGGATGAGCACAGGGTGACATATAAGAGTGGAGGAAAGTGCACACAGGTGGACTACATTCTATGCAGGAGATGCAGTCTGAAAAAGTTCAGAGACTGTAAGGTGGTGGCAGGAGAGTGTGTGGTTAGACAACATAGAATGGTAGCCTGCAAGATGATCTTAGAAGCAAGGAGAAGGAAGAGAGTGAGGACTATACCAAAAATCAGATGGTGGAAACTGAAAGAGGAAGAATTTTGTGTAAAATTTAGGAAGAAGGTGAGTCAGATCCTGAGCATCAATAAGGAAGTGTGGGATGACTGGGCAACTATTGCCAAAGTGGTGAGGGAGAAAGCTGGGAAGGTTCTTGGTATGACATCTGGAAAGAGCAAGGGAGACAGAGACTTGGTGGAGGAATGAAGTTCAGAAAGCATAAGAGGAAAGAGACAAGCAAAGAAAAATTGGGATAGAAAGAGAAATGAGGAAAGCAGACAAGAGTATAAGAAGATGCAAAACAGAGTGAAGAGAGAAGGGGCAAAGGAAAACACAAATGATGTGTTGATATCATATGATGATATATGAGAAGCTGAACTCAAAGGAAGGAGAAAAGATCTTGTATTGACTGGTCTGACAAAGAAATAGAGTGGAGAGGGATGTGGTGCAAGTTGGGGTGGTAAAAGAGAAACTGATGAATGTAGAAAAGGAGAGAGAGAGGAGGTTAGATGAGGCAGACATAGTGAACCAGGACGTATGGAAATTAGTAAGGACAAGGTGAGGTGGGCTATGAAGAGAATGAAAAATGGAAGGGCAGTTGGCCCAGACAATATACCAGTAGAAGTCATGGAACTGTTCAGGAGAGATGGCAGTGGAGCTGCTAACCAGATTGTTTAACAAGATTCCGGAAAGCGAGAAAATGCCTGAGGAGTAGAGAAGAAGTTTACTTGACCCGATTTTTAAGAACAAGGGGGATGCACAGAGCTGCAGCAACTATGGAGGCATAAAGCTGATGAGCCACACCATGAAGCTGTGGGAAAGAGTAGTAGAAACTAGGTTGAGAGGTGACGATCAGTGAACAGCAACATGGTTTTATGCCAAGAAAGAGTACTACCGATGCAATGTTTGCGCTAAGAGTACTCCAGGAGAAGTAGAGGGAAGGCCAGAAGGAACTGCACTGTGTGTTTGTGGATTTGGAGAAAGCATACGATAGAGTGCCTCTTCCTATTTGCAATGGTGATGGACAGGTTGACGGATGAGGTCAGACAGGAGTTTCCATGGAATATGATGTTTGCAGATGACATTGTGATATGCAGTGAAAGTAGGGAGTGCACGAGATGAATCTGGAGAATATGGTTTCATTGAGGAGGATGCTGAAGACCAAGGAAGATGGAAACAGAAGATTTGCTGTGGTGACCCCTGACGGGAGCAGTCAAAAGAAGAAGACAGTGATTGCTTATACCACATTGTATCCTCATTTGTTATATAGTCCCTTATGAGTAGGATAAGCTAGATGGATAATTAAAAAGTAATTTCTGTCAATTGTTTAATTTAGTTTCAGTGAGGTTACTCATAACAATATCTACTATTATTAGGACTTAAGGTATTACAAAGTCTTTTTATTATATAGCCGAACGAAAGAAATTTATTTTCTTTAGATCTATTAAAATCTCCTAATATGAAAAGAAGTAGCCCTCAATATCTTTTTAAAATAAGAGAGTATTAACTCTTTAATTGGAGTATGATATATAATTAGAATTTAAAGAAAAAAGAAATAACTAAATATTTTCTCTTGAAATATTATTTGTAATAAGAGACCATTAAAATGAATACTGTTTAAGGACATTTGAATGTTGAAGGATCCTTTCTCAATGTAGTTTCAGTCATGGTTTTATTAAATAAATATCTGTTTGTTTAACTTAACAGTGAGGGAAAGGGGAAGACTGCTTCTCCTCCCAAAAAAAGCAAAAAACCTAAATCTGTAGGGTTAGCTTTCATATAGGGAAGGCCTGGTGAAGAGGCAAGCCCTCAATAAGTGGTTAGAAGGTGAAATTGTAAGCATCTCATGAAATTCAGGAAAGAAAAATCCCAGAATATCACTAAGAGGACCCCTTGTGAATAACTCCAAAAGTTTAATCTGCATTATCTTAATAACTGATCAAGTTTGCAACAATGAGGGAGATCTACCTGGTCTCCAGGTTTGTTTATAGTTAAAGCAAAGCCTTTAATCTGATTTAGTATTGAACTGGGAGCCAGCCAGTTATCATATTTGTTAATTTTTTGATATATTAGTATGTGACATATCAAGCTCAAACATTTAAATAATAATGATAGTTATGGCTGAAGGGTCTATTGAAGCAACACTGGCTTGACACGTTGTGGACACGTGGTGGACAATTGCTGGTGCCCATGACCTCATCAAATGGTGCCAGTAAACTAGTATAGTGGGCCCCCACCATTGTGTGGAATAAACACTAAAGAAGAAAAACATAATCATAAGTGCATAGAAAAATTGTTGCTAAGAATTCAGGCTTTTGATCATCTTAGCATTCTGAGTCAATATAAAATACCGATATCTATGCACTGGTGCTAATCTTTATAGATTGCTGCTTTGTTTCCTTTTAATTTATATTGCTGATTTCTTTAAAAATTACCACAGAAAAAAGTAGCAGTTTGCATTATCTATATCCTGTGCTGTTGCTTATTTCCTTTTCTCCCCCACTCTGATCTCAGTATTGTCTGGATAAATAATAATGACAAATTAATTATTGTCAAAAGAGATTTTAGCCTGCTTCCATGCGAACTTCAGGAACACAAAGAATACTGCTGCTGTTGTTCAGTCGCGCAGTCGTGTCTGACTCTTCGCGACCCCATGGACTGCATAACAGCAGTTTATTGAAGCAACACTGGCTTGACACGTTGTGGACACGTGGTGGACGATTGCTGGTGCCCATGACAATGGGATGGGTGTGGGCTTGGGAAGACTCCAGGAGGCAGTGCAAGACCCCCCTGTCTTCACTGCCTCCCGGAGTCTTCCGAAGCCCACACTCATCACACTGACAATGCTATCTATCCATCTCATCCTCTGCTGTCTCCTTTTTCCTCTTCCCTTCAATCCTTCCCAGTATCACAGTCTTTTCTAATAAGTCCTCTCCATGCAAAATGTGGCCAAAGTACTTGAGCTTCAGCTTTAATATCTGTCCTTTCTCTCCTGCAAAAGGAGAAAGAAAATCAGGTTTAATTTGCTGTAGGATTGACTGGTTTGAACTCCTTGCCGTCGAAGGGACCCTCAAGAGTCTTTGCCAGCACCACAATTCAAAGGCATCAGTTCTTCGATGCTCAGCCTTCCTTGTGTCCAGCTCTCACAACCATACAATACTACTGGGGAAACCATAGCCTGGACTATGCGGACCTTTGTCGGCAAAAGGATGTCTCTGCTTCTTACTACACTGTTTAGGTTTGCCATAGATTTCCACCCAAGGAGCAAGCGTATTTTGACTTCATGGCTGCAGTCACCATCTGCAGTGATCTTGGAGTCCAAGAAGGTGAAATCTGCCACTGCTTCCATTTCTTCCCCTTCTACTTGCCAGGAAGTGATGGGACTCGTACAATATTATTCACTTCTCTGGGTAATAAGGAAGCTATATTATAAATATTAAAGACAATATAAATCTGATAGACAATAGTTCATTAGGAGTTGTGTAGCTTCATTTTAATTTAATTGAAGAATTTACATATCAAATAAAAAATTCATAAATTTTTCATTGTTTGAGGTTAACACTGAACCATATTGCATAATCTGGCTGTCAAGCATTTACTGAGGCAAAATAACCAGCATACATTTGTCTGATAGAAATGCCTTTAATATCATCTCCACAAGATTTCTTACAGAGTAGATAGAACACACTGGAATGAAGACACCCCATAATATTGAACAATATATGCATACTTACAGGAGAAGAGAAAAACACATGAAGGAACCTTTTCAATCTAACATCTCTGCTTATAGCATCTTTTTCATTCTTTGACGTCAAGTAAAGCAGCAGCTGTTTCATAAACCCACTATGCTGGATCTCAAATGAAGAGACGTCAGACTCAGAGACTATACTACGGATTTCTACAAGGCACTCAACTCCACCATCCACCTGAAATAAATAGTTATTTCAGTTCTGTATAACAACAAGGCTTATTGGTATAAGAACTATTCCATAAACAGAACAGAATAGAAAAAAAATGAGAACAAAAAAGATAAAGGTTTCCCCTCCCAATCATGGCAAACTCTAGGGAGTGGTGCTCATCTCCATTTCCTAGCTGACGAACCAGCGTTTGTCCAAAGATGCTTCCATGGTCATATGGCCAGCATGATTATACACTGAGGTGCACGGACACTGTTACTTTCACTGAAGGTGGTACTTATTTATCTACTTGCATTTTGTATGCTTTCAAACTGCTAAGATGGCAGGAGCTAGGCAGATAAAGGGAGCACATCCTGTTACATGGTGGCACTTGGGTCTCAAACTTGAGCTGCCAACCTTCCAGCTGACAAGCCCAGTGTCTTAACCACTCGCATCACCACATGCCCAGGACAGAACCACAGTAGTTAAAAATAGAAACTAGAGAAAACTATACTGAAAAGTATTTGCAGGTTTAAGTTTTACTGACCTGTTTCATCATAATTTGAGTACGCACAGAACTTACACAATAAGAAAGAGACAGAGCACAATACACTCATGCAATGCATGACCACACAGATAGGATGCTTTACATATTTCTATTCAAGATGCTTCCTCAGACCCATCCAAGTGAAACTTTGACACACATGCAAAAAATCATATTTTTTGCTGACTGATTGAGGCAACAAAGAATAAGGACCAAACTGTCCATTTCTTCTCTCCTTCTCACTTTCATGCCAGTTTCAATGGCATGAGAGTTTCAAACATGACTTATTTAAATTATCAGTAACAACATAATTGGTATATGATCAGTGATATTTAAAAATGAATTAAGTGAATAAAAATATGAACGAACACTTATTACAGCTGAATGAGAATATCAAGAGTCACTCTTACAAAATTATAAGATTATTATTATTCACCAAGTACTGGATTAAATAAATACTACCAGATCTATTTAGTAACAAGGCTGTGCAAGGCATCTGAACAAAGTATTCTGCAGTGCATGGGCC
>JANHZU010001281.1:184855-196097 GCA_032468055.1 Acrochordus granulatus
TTCGACTTGAGAAAAATCCAGTCCAGATGCCTGTTTTTTAAACTTTGTTGCGATGCAATTACCCTGGACGAGTGAGACATCACAGACATCTTTCCTCAAACTGAATGAAAAGTGGAACTAAAAAATGTAGAGTTTGTTCTTGTGGTGGTCTGCTAGGCAATAACCTCCTCAATTGCCTTCTGAAATTATTCTTATGAAAGTGGCCACTTCGGTACCAAAGACACTTTTTCCCCATTCTGGCTTGAAAAACAACATTTGCCTTAGTCTAAGTTAAAATTGGCCTTATTTTTTTAGGACTGGATAAGCTGTGGTTCCCCAAATGTAAAATATAAAATTCCCACAATCTAAAGCTGGTTAATCAGTGTTTAGCAATATTTGAATGTCAGGTATCTATGGACTGGTAATGGCTTCCAAGGACCTTTAACCATTATTTAAATATTTTTTTTCCTTTTAAATAATGTGTATGTATCTACGTATGTATGGAGCACAGTAGCCTAGTGGTTAAGATGCTGGACTTGTTGGCCAGAAGATCAGCAGCCCAAGTTTGAGATCCAGGTGCTGCATAATGGGGTGAGCTTCCATTATTTGCCCCAGCTCCTGCCAACCTAGCAGTTTAAAAGCATGCCAAATTAATAGGTACCACTTTTGGTGGGAAGTTAACAGCATCTGTGCATCTCGGTGTAGAGTCATGCCAGCCACATGACCACAGAAGTGTCTTCAGATAAAATTGGCTCTTTGGCTATGAAGTAGAAATGAGCACCACTCCTTAGAGTTCGATATGAATGAAAGGGGAAACCTTCACTTTTATCTGTGTGTGTGTGTGCGTATTCATTCATTCATTTCATATAGGGATGTATTCACTAAAAATTTATGTTGTTCAGTTGCTAAGTCGTGGCCAATTCTTCACAACCCCATGGACCATAGCATGATAGGAAATGTCTGGCTCTAGGGCAGTGACCACACCATTGTGTTTATCAGGGAAATTTAGATCTTTGTGTAGGTTTTCTGTGTATTCTTGCCAGTTCTTCTTCACCTCTTCCGCTGCTATTAGGTTCCTAATATTTTTGTTTATCATGCCTATTTTTGCATGAAACATTCCCTTGATATTTCCAATTTTCTTGCATCCCTTGTCTTTCCCAGTCCATTGTTTTCCTCTATTTCTTTTCATTGTTCATTTAAGAAGGCCTTCTTATCACTCCTTGCTATTCTCTGCATTCAGTTGGGTATATCTTTCCCTTTCTCCCTTGCCTTTCACTTTCCTTCTTTCCTCAGCTATTTGTAAAGCCTCATCGGACAGACAGTTTGATTTCTTGCATTTATTTTTTAGGGGGGATGGTTTTAGTAACTACCTCCTGTACAATATACATCTCAGTCCACAGTTCTTCAGGCACTCTGTCTACCAGATCTAATCCCTTAAACCTATTCACTGGTTATTAATACAGGATATGATTCTGTGCCATACCTATGGCAAACAGTAACTAAAACCAACACTGTGATGATATTTATTAAAGCAATCTTCCCTGAAGGATACAAAGTTTTTTTAAGAAAAGAATGAAGCAACTAGTTATCCAATGAATACTTTAAACAATACACGGTTCTGCAAAAAAGTATTGACTTTTTAAATTTTTTTGAAACTGTATTACTCAATGTTATCATAGTTTACTGTGAGTTTACTGGTAGGGGAGTCTGTGTAAACAAACAACCCAAATGTTTGATATTTGCCTCATTTATTTCATAAAGAAAGTTATCCAGCATGCCATGTATCAATGTGAAACATGGATTATTCCCAAGTTCCATCAGTTCATTTATATAGCCATTATTATTAATTAGTTAAATAATCAGGTCAGGTTGAGTCAGCCCCACCCCCTATAAATCTTACAAACTTTAGTTCAGGTGTCTAACTTTGGCAACTTTAAGATGTGTGGACTTCAACTGTCAGAATTCCTCAGCCAGCTATGCAAGACCCCAGATGTTAAAGCTGCCAAGGTTGGACATGCCTGCTTTAGTTTCCTTGATCACGATGAAGGTCTCACTCCAGATTCAAAAGCAGTGTTTCTCAGTCTCTGCAACTTTTAAAAGGTGTGGACTCAGCTCTCAGAATTCTTCAGCCAGCATGGCTGGCTGGGGAATTCGGGGAATTGAAGTTCACACCTCTTAAAAGTTGCTGAGGTTGAAAGACACTGTTTTAGAGGAAAAGCATGCTTCACGTGAAAGAAATTTCTGATTGTTGCCATTAAAAGTAATCAATTCCTGTCTCATCAAGAAAAGGTTGATCTATGATCCAATACAATTCCTGCTTGTTGTTATCTTTTTTTTCAGTACTTCTTCCCTTCCTCAAGGGCATGTTAAAGAAACTCCCATTACCCATCATGGGAAAATCAATTCCATTTATTAAGACATTTTATATACTGACTATTTCGGCAATTTATTCCCAGCTCATTAGTTCAATAGTCCAGTGCATTCTACCACAAAGTATCAGATTGTCATCTTAATGTTTAATTTGAAATATAATCCAACCATTCTAACTGCTTTGGAACTACTGAAAATTAAATCATTTTAAATGAAAATAATGATAAAATGTATCTATTAAATATACATAATTGAAAAACAGAAAGCAAAAATTAATGCATTGCACACAATTTCAAGTGTTTCACTTCATTAGAAATTTCATTTCAAAAGTAATTAAACTCAGAAAACATTGCAAATGTTGTTCAGTTTCTTTGCCATCTTATTGGGAGAATGCATACTCTTGGAACTGCTAAGTATAAGTTGATTAGTTTAATTTTCTTTTATGGCCCCAGCCGAGGTAGGTGGCAGCCCTTAGCTGAAATTGGCTGATCTAAAAATGAAAGCAGCCTCTGGTTAATACTGGATGGCAGCCCATCTGACAAGTAGAGCTTTAGATTATTTATTTATTTTACACATTTCTATGCCGCCAATTTCCAAAGACTCTTGGCAGCTTAAATAGATTAATTATTTGTACAATTGTGTAAACTAACACCCCCCCCGCTGGCTGGTGATGTTACATCCGGGCATCTCCGCAGTTCCTGCTCTGCCCCCGGCAGGAGGGTGGGCTGCTTCTGACTCGCCACTCAACTCTTCGTTGCTCGCTAGATTAGACTAAAATAAAATAAAATCCTGTCAGAAGACAATGGCAAATCACCTGTGAATAATGGCAGTAAACGTCACAGTATATCTAGAATCAAGCTTGACTTGAAAAAAACTATCAGTTTTAATGCATAAATTAGATCACCTTATCCATCATATCTAGTTCAGAAAAAGCTTGAGCATTTTCCGTATTTCCACTGTTACTTCCCTTGTCAAACTCATAAGAGTGCACAGTAAAAATTATGGTAATACTCACTATATGAAACCAGAAGGTGGGAAGTTACAGAAACATATAAAAGATAAAAAGATAAAGGTAAACATTTCCCTGCCAGTCATGACCAACTGTAGGGGACAGTGCTCATCTCCGTTTCATAGCCAAAGAGCCAACATTGTCTGAAGATAATTCCATAGTCAAATGACAGGCATGACTATACGCCGAGGAGCATAGATGCTGTTACCTTCTCACCAAAGGTGGTACCTATGAATCTACTTGCATTTTGCACGCTTTTGAACTGCTAGGTTGGCAGGAGCTGGGGCGAATCACGGAAGCTCACCCCATTATGCAGCACCTGGATCTCAAACTCAGGCTGCTGACCTTCTGGCCAACAAGTCCAGCGTCTTATCCGCTAGGCCACAGCACCCTATACGTACACACATACATGGTGGTATCTATTTATCTACTTGCATTTTTACATGTGTTCAAACTGCTAGGTTGGCAGGAACTAGGCAGACAGCAGAAGCTCACTCCATTACATGGCAGCTTTGGGTCTTGAACTTGAGCTGCCAACCTTCCCGCCAAGCCCAGCATCTTACCTGCTTGTGCCACCTCATGCCCTATCAAATATAAACTAATCCACAAAAAGCACAGCTGTTTGTCAAACATGCACACTACATTATAAGTATGAAGTTCTTTATTAATAAAAGAAGTATTATTTTATATGTTTACGCTTCATATTATCATGGATAGAAGTCTTGGTCAGTTTGGGGTTTTTGCTTCTAAAGATTCAAAATTCCCTTATAGATATTTATCATTATACCACTTCTAGCATGTTTAAGAGCAGCCAGCACATATTTCATGAGAAACTATACTGATGGAAGTTGAACATATGCCCCACTGCATCCCAACATGTCACTTAGGAGCTATACAAGAAGCTGGGAGAAGATTGCAGAGGACCTATGAAACAAGATGGAGATGACTACAAAAAATATAAAGAATATAAATGGTGCAATGGATAAATGATCCAGTGAAATTAGTTATAAAAGTCTTCTTTAGGGCACTCTATACTCACCAAGTGTTTCATAAGATAGTTTTATGCAACTATGACATTATCTTTTATGCCGTCAATATTAGCTTGTTGAAATGTGACACTGCAATTTCCCCTCCCTCCTTTTAATTTGCTGTTTGGCATGAATTGAAATCTAATTGCAGTAATATGTAGTCACATTTATTCTTTGAATGGACATTGATCATCAAAAACAGACACTGAGAAAAATCTGACACTGTGTTAGGAAAAGTTCTTTACACTGTTCATTGGCACATCCAAAACTTTCCATCTCCATCTCCACAGGTAAGTTGTAAGATGGAAGAATGAGTGAGCTGCTCTCCAGTGAAAGAATCTACATAGATGATTCACATTTTGCCATCCTTTGAACAAGTTTATTGTGGCCAAAGCACAATTAAATAGATGCATAACATCCATGGCTGACCTTTGGCATCCTAAAGGGAGTATTGCACTAAATATTTTTTTCACCATGTTTTCAAACTGCTTAGGTGCAGGCAATGGTAGACTGAAGAATGTCAGGTGGAGCCGTTCCATGAATCCAAAGTTATTCACCTCAGGCAAACCAGGTGTAAAACCACGCTGTTCAAAGGTGTAGAATCTTATTAGACATTCTGAGTCCCCATGGATTCAGTCAAGGGTCAATTCCCACAAAGTTCCACAACTTACATTTGTATTTCATTTAAATAGGTTTTCCCTGACAAAAATTCAGACTTTAAAAAAACCTGTTCCACTGCAAATGAAATTCAAGAATTTTCTTTGAAAAAATATATACATTATTAAAATAAAAGTTTATAGTATACAGGTTGGAAAATATTTCTTGAAACTAGACCATTGCATATGTTTCAGTAAGAAATTTACAACATACAGAACAATTCAGTGCAGGATAATTCTATGTTTTGTAGCAAGGCTGTTTATGGCTAGAGAAAACATTTATTCTTCCTATTAGAACATTTGCTTTTTCATTAATAGCAAATGAAGAAACATATTTCACTGGCATTATTACTTTGGACAGAACAAGCCTCCCTCAGCAGTAACAAAATGGATCCTCTATATTGTTCCAAATTAGTTATTGTAAATGAATGGATAAATTGTGGAATTTTGTGTTTGTAAGGTTATCAGTGCTGTGTGGGAGACTGCAATTCTACTCATGTCTTTATTGAAAAATATCCCACAGATCATGCCCTCCTCCCTGTTAGTGTTTTTAGTATGCACAACCTGAAACAGCTTATTGAAATTAATGATTATTACATCAGAGAGTTCAATAAATTCTCTATGTGGTCCTTATATTCTTAAGACAGGAAGGGAAAATTCTGTGAATTTGCTCAACTCATATTGTGTTGTCTTCTTAACCATGCAGGACTTCCCCCCATATCTGCTCTACAGTATAGTGAATATTGGGGAAGCTGTGGTTCACAGAGATGTGAGATACAAATCTCACTATGATAAATGACAGGCAGAAAACAGATAAACAGGAGGGAAGAATTTCTCTAATACTCTTCAGTATTAACAGTATTAAACTCTGCAGTATTAACAGTTTGCTATTGGTGTGAAGTCCTATGTTCTCATTTCTAAACAGAAGAGTCATTTCATGAACAGTGGGCATACAACTGTTTATAAGTACATGGATGCTCATGGGAATTCATGTAGATGGATGTATGTGGGAAGCGTTTAAATGTGT
The DNA here is from genome assembly GCA_032468055.1 of Acrochordus granulatus. NCBI lineage: Eukaryota > Metazoa > Chordata > Lepidosauria > Squamata > Acrochordidae > Acrochordus > Acrochordus granulatus. The sequence goes on from JANHZU010001281.1 coordinate 190,925, forward strand.
TTAATCTCATAGAAAACAGATGAAGAATTAAAGATTGGGATTGTGGGTTTTTGGTGCCTTCAAATTAGTGTTAACTCTGGTGACTGCCTGGACAAGACCCTGCAATATTCTTTTTGGTGTGCCACGATACCTCACTTTACAACTGCATTGCTTAGTGTCAGAAATTCCAATCCCAATTGTGGTTGTAGGTTAAGCATTACCTGTAATGGGATTACTTGTAAAATAGGTCCTGTCATAAGCAGTAACTGAGCCTTCTCCTATCATTATCATCTTATATGACAAAAAGCATATGAAGACACAACAATTTGGTAGTGTGAAACAAACTACTACTGACCTAGCTAAAATAAATACTAAGCTCAAAAATGCTCACAAGACAATAAACTGAAAAATGAGAGTATTTTTAAAGTAAAATTCAGGAGTCAAGGTAAGCAGATACTCCAAAACAAGAGGCAGCAAATCTCAAGATATGAGCAGTTTGGGTCATATAAGAAGATGGAGTTTGCAGATGTAGGATAGTGCCTTTGGGACTTCAGAAAATGGGACAATATACTTAAAATACTAGCTAACTGGCTACCAAACATTTTGGTTAGCATGTAATAATTCTAGGTCTAAATAAGGTAGAAACATTTCTGAACATTTATGGGGTAAATAGGTTTAAACACACTTTTGAAAGTGCCCACTCCCGTAAAAAAAACTGTACTATTTTTTTCCAAATGTTAATTAGGGTTTTCAACTTGCCGAATCTATAAAGCAATTTTTTATGAAACTTTCCATCTTGGTTTTTAAATGACAGGTATGTGCGCTATGAATGTTTGAAAGGTGCATTGTAGAGCTTTATCCATATGTGTATAAAGAGAAAACACAAAGCAGAATTATTACACTCTTTCAAACGGGGAAGACAGAAATACAGTCATGTGAAAAAGAAAGTACACCCTATTTTAAGTTCTACGTATCAGGACATAGTAAAAATCATCCTTGGGAGTTCTTAAAAGTAGGCAATACAACCTCAGATGAACAACACATGACATATTACACCATGTCATCATTTACTGTATTTTACAAAAAGCAAGTCAAAATGGAGAAACCGTGTATGAAAAACTAAGTACACTCTTGCTGCTTCCAAAGGTATGAAGAGGCTAAGTAGCAGCCATGTGCTGCTAATCAAGCGCCCTTGATCAATTCATCTTCAGCAGGTATGACTACCTCTATAAAAGCCAAAGTTTGAGGAGTTTGCTGGTCTCCAGCAATGAGGTGTGTGTCAACACTATGTCAAAGAGACTTAAGCAATGATCTTAGAGAAGCAACTGTTGCTGCCCATCAATCTAGGAAGGGTTATAAGGCCATTTCCAAACCATTTAAAGTCCATCATTCTACAGTGAAGAAGATTATTCACAAGTGGAAAACATTCAAGACAGTTGCCAAATGCTCAGAGAAATTGCAAAAAATACAAGAGTTACATCTCAGACCCTACAGGCCTCAGTTAGCATCTGAAATGTTAAAGTTCCTGATAGTACAGTTAGAAAAAGACTGAACAGGTATGGCTTGTTTGGAAGGGTTGCCAGGAGAAAGCCTCTTCTCTCTAAAACGAACATGGCAGAACAGCTTAGGTTCACAAAGTTGCATGTGAACAAATCACGAGGCTTTTGGAACACTCCTTTGGACAGACGAGACCAAAGTGGAGCTGTCTGGCCATAATGCACAGTGCCACATTTGGTGAAAATAATGCATCAGCCCAAACATCTTATAGTAATCGTCAGTGGTGGTGGAAGGGTGATGATTTGGACTTGTTTTGCAGCCACAGGACCTGGGCAGCTTGCAGTCACTGAGTCGACTATGAACTTCTCTGTATACCAAACTATTCTGGAATCAAATGTGAGGCCATCTGTCCAACAGCTAAAGCTTGGCCGACAGTGGGTCATGCAAGAGGACAGTGATCCCAAGCACACCAGCAAATCTACAACAGAATGGCTGAAAAAGAAAACAATCAAGGTGCTGCAATGGCCCAGGCAAAGTCCAGACCTCAGTCCGATTGAAATGCTGTGGCGAGACCTCAAGGGAGCTGCGCATAAACAAATGCCCACAAACCTCAATGAACTGAAGCAATGTTGTAAAGAAGAGTGGGCCAAAATTCTTCCACAACCATGTGAGAGACTGATAAAGTCATACAGAAAATGATGACCTCAAGTTATTGCTGCTGAAGGTTGTTCTACAAGATATTGAATCATAAGGTGTACTTAGTTTTTCACACACAGCTTCTCCTCAAGGAGGGGGTATTTCTTTTTCACATGACTGTACATGTTTTTAAAAAAACACATTATAAATAGAAACAGTTATTAAAACACTTTCCATAAGCAAGTGCCTGCTTCCCATATGATTAGTATGTGAACAGATACAAACTGCAGGCTTCTTTTATTCTTTCCCTAGACCTTCCATGCTAGGAAAGTCAGCACAACCACAGGTAATCCCATAGCTGCATAGTTTATATAATTCTGTCAACTACATGTGAAATAAATCTGGAATTGGGTGATTTGATATTCTGATACATATCTGCTTTCCTAAATTAGAGATATCTGGACTTCCTTTCATTGGAGATCATCCAAACAAATGGCTAAGAGAAATTTTAATATCAGATTTAAGGGTTTGGGGTTTTTTTGAAGTTGCATCTACAGCCACGACCAGTTGAAATTAAGGACTAAAGTGGTTCCTAAAAGTAGCTTAGTTACATAAATTGAGAATATAATGCTTATTTGGTCATGAATCCAGCTATAAAAAGTATATTTGGTCTATTTTACAGAAGGATATGTGAACGCCATAGGTAAAGCTGCTCACGGACAGACCTTTAGCCAATGTCAGTTAATACATTTCAAAAAAGAAACACATTCCCCTATTTTCCACCTTACAATGAAACCAATGAACAATGAAATTCACATCCTTTTTTTTCCTATGTAGAATATCATAAACTGCTGCAGAGTTATGAACTGAAGATGAATATAACAGTCTTTAAAAAGCTGTGTATAAGAATATAACGAGCTTTTGCAGACAACAGCTGGAGGATTTGAAAGCGCATAAACAGAGAACATGGAAAATGGAAGAGCTGCTAACCATGGCTAGTGATGGCACAAGCTCGTGAACCAACCTAACGAAGTTATAGCCAGTCAACCGTTCGGGGAGAAATGAACTGGCTTAAATGAGTAATGTGATGCACGTATCAAGCGATGTTTTTTGAGGAAAGCTCACTTGTAAAATTATGGGGCAGAAATAACTTGCCAGTATGGATCAAATACAAATTCCCCACGCAGCTTATGAATTGGCTAAAGATTCAATTTGAACTGAAAGTTTTTGAGCTTTTATGCACTAATTTGGCTGAAGGTTTAATGTCGCTGCAGATATTGGGCAGAGAAAAAACAAAGCCAACCGAGATCAAATGGTGAGAAACGGGCTTTTACCCAGAGGACTTTCTCTTGTTTGCTCTTGGAAGATGGCTGGAAATCCATTCAGTAAAAATGGACAAGCCACTAGAAAAAGGGCTGAATGCTGAAATTTGGACAGCAAGCTAAAATCAGCAAAGACAGTGATGCTATACATTCATTTTTCTTTATGGGCGAAGATCTGTGCTCTACAACATTTTTCAGGTGTGTGTGTGAGATGGAGAAAATTAGGTTAGGGAGCAACTAATTGAGTTCAACCTTTTTAGAAAGCAAATGTTCATTTCCTTTTCCCTTTTTCACATTTTTACTAAGGCTCTGACCTTGCTATACATAATGAAAATTCAATTTTGTATTGAATTGTTGACCCATTATGAGAAAAGTATATAGCTTTTTATTATGTACAGTTAGTCTTCAACATATTACCACAATTGAGTCCAGAATTTCTGTTGAAAATAGGTGTGGTTGTAAAGCAGTCATCATGTTACTGGATCTCATTGTGTGACCATTTTTACCATGGTCATTAAGCAAGTTACCATGGTTATTAAATGAATCATATAGTCATTAAGTGAATCCAGCTTCCTCAATTGAAGACTGCCTGTACATACAGAACTTATGATCATAATGGAGCCTGTCCAATATGGTCACATGTTGCGATGGCCATTAAGTGAAGTATCTCAGTGAAGCATCTTCCCTACCCCCAATGGAATTGTTAAATGAATGTGCAGATTGTTAACTTGGAGCATGGGATGCCTCAGGGGTGAGGAAGGCCCTTGGAGGTTTAGTGCAGACCCAGGCCCTCCTGTCCTGGGCCTCCCATGGCCTCCCCAACCCCAAAGGCCCCTGATGCTCTGCTGTCTCTCAGGGCTCCACCAGGTCTCACCCTGCTCCCAAGTGGACTATTCAGCCATGCAAGGGAGTCTAAAACTGGTCAGCAGAAACAACCAGCACACGGAGGCAGACAAGGTTGCTTGTGGAGTTTGTGGAGCCTCCTTAAAAGCCAGAACCCCCTACAATTTCACGAGAAGTACTACTGTACTTACTTGCAGAAGAGTACGAGGTTGCCATGAGGAAGGTAACCTTTCTGAGAAGGCTGAGCCTCACATCACATCTTATCAACTGGGCTCCTCTGCAAAAAACATAAACATAAGGTGGGTCCTGCTGAGTCCTGGACCTGGCTGAAGAGCAGTCTGAGCCCTGCGAGTCCCTTGGGTGGCTGGATGGGAAGTTGGCCAAGGCCTAAGGAGACCTCAAGGGGCAAAGGATGCCTTGGGAAGCTCTTGGGTGGCCCAATGGGAAGTAAGACCTACAGACTAACTGCTTTTGTATACCAGTCACTTCTGCTGACCAGCTTTAGGCTCCCTTGCGTGGCTGAGTGGCCAGTTTGGGAGCAGTCCAAGGCCTGCGGGAACCCAGCAGGATGGGCTGGGGAGAGAGTGTGGGGTGGCACTGTGTTTCTCTGCAGTCGGTCATAAAAATGAACAATGGTGTAGCACTGCAGCAGTCTTAACTTTGAAACCTTTGTAAGTACAGTAGTGCCTCACAAGATGTGACTAATCCATTTTGGAAGAACACTCTTAGCACAAAATGCTCTTAAAGCGAAATGAGGTTTCCCACTGAAAACAATAGAAATTTGGACGATCTGTTCCATGCCCCCAAAAATATTTACCAAAAAAATCATTTTCAATGGAATATGATGTAGAAATGATTGTCCCTAACATCTGAAACAAGTAACCATGATTAACACA